>CAUYQU010066918.1:0-112792 GCA_963574635.1 Cheracebus regulus | reverse complement strand
TTTTTTTTTAAAGACGGGGTTTCACCATGTTGGTCAGGCTGGTCTTGAACTCCTGATCTCAGGTGATCCGCCCGCCTTGGCCTCCAAAGTGCTTGGATTACAGGCGTGAGCCACCACGCCCGGCCCAGGCAATTCTTTTGCCTCAGCCTCCTGAGTGCCAGGGATTACAAGCATGTGCCACCACATCCAGCTAATTTTGTATTTTAAATAGAGATGAGGTTTCTTCATGTTGGTCAGGCTGGTCTCGAACTCCCGACCTCCACCTGCCTCAGCCTCCCAAATTGCTGGGATTACAGGTGTGAGCCACCGCCCTGGCCTTATTGCTTACATTTTGAATCCAGTTGCATTGTTTGTAAATAGGCTTTGTACCTGAAGTTATTTGGATGCACATGGAAGGTCGATTATAGGATGATAATAAGTAGAAGCTTTCTCTTTCAATTTTAAGCAATGAAAGGATAATTGAGTTCTTTCAGAGTAGGAACTATACCACGTAAAATGGAACATGTTTCTGTTTTTGTTTGGAATTCAGCAGAATTTTATCTAGGAACCCCGGACATTCTTGAAAATGAGACACATTGTTAAGGAACACATTCAAGTAAATATGTTTAACAAAAATTTGTCACAGACATTTACTAGCTATTATCCAGGAGATACAGTAGTAGCTCTCAAAGTATTAAGCCTTACTTAGTTGCTTACAACTGGTTGCTGTACTATATCTCTTACATTCTGTGCTGAAGGATTTGCTGTTTTTGGCTTCATTTTATATAATTACAAACGATATTGCAGGGAAGTGTCTGCATATATATTTAACCATTAACATTTGTTATTCTTCCTGCTCAATAATAAGAATTGAGGATTCCTTGGATATTTGATTCAAATAGATATGGGGGATTTTGAAGGTAAATCCCTTTGAAGTAGGAAATGGTACAAGGAAAGGGGGTACAGGATAAAAGTAAACATTCATATTGAGACCCTATTTGACAGGTTTGGGCTTTTATAGCTTTTACTTACATAGGATGAGTTGGGCTTTTAAATTCTAGATTGACAGCTGGGCACGGTGGTTCACGCCTGTAATCCCAGCACTCTGGGAGGCTGAGGACGGTGGATTATCTGAGGTCAGGAGTTCCAGGCCAGCCTGGCCAACATGGTGAAACTCCATCTCTACTAAAAATACAAAAAAATTAGCCAGGCATGGTGGCACGTGCCTGTCATCTCAGCTACTCTTCAGCCGGGGAGGTAGAGGTTGCAGTGAGCTGAGATCTTGCCATTGCGCTCCAGCCTGGGCAACAAGAGCAAAACTCTGTCACACACACAAAAAAAATTCTAGATTTACATGGATTAAAATTCTCTTATCTATAAAATAAAGTTTAAAAACGTTTTTTATTTTACTATTAATTCAAATAATATAGTTTAACATTTTAGCCCCTTCTTTCTCCCAGTCTTAGAGAAAAAGATGTCACTCTAAGGCTGTTAGTTTTTGCATTTGAGTCTCTTGCTTAATCCGGAGGGCCTTGCTCCTTTTTCCCTGTCATGTCTTTAGCATCTTTTATCTGTTGACCTCTTTTTCTTTGCCTTCATAGGTGTGGAGATAGCCTTTATCTTCATTTAGTTCATCTCTATCCAGTTCCTCCTTTCTTTACCAAGCTGTATTATACATGGCCTTCTGATCTTATTCTTTGTTTATTTTTATTTTTTATGCCCATTCTCAAGGATTTGTTGGAGTAAAATGTGATGAATTTGCTTGTGCTTTCTAAAAATTAATTTATATTTGTGTTTGTGTGTAATAAATGATTTTTTTTTTTTTTGTAGACTCACATTTCCAGTCAGAACTCAGAGCTGAGTAGTGCTGCGCTACAAGCCCTGGGGTTTTGCTTATATAATCCCAAAATTACCTCTGAATTATCAGGTAGATACATTTCTTATGGCTGTTAATATTTTTAGAGTAGAAAGAAAGTATAAATTTCAAGTATTAATAGTTTGATGCTGTTAAAAGTACCGTTATTTCTGAATTAGTTTCAGAACCCGTAGTTAAAAAGGTTGGCTTTTAAGAAAGAATGTTTAGATTATCTTCACCTACACATAAGCCCTAACTTTGATACTGCAAAATGTGCTGTTAAAAATTAGAGGTATTTAGGCCAGGCTTGGTGGCTCACACCTGTAATCCCAGCTCTTTGGGAGGTCGAGGCAGGCACATCAAGATGTCAGGAGTTGGAGACCAGCCTGGCCAACATGGTGAAACCCTGTCTCCACCGCGCCTTGCCAAAATGGAAACTTTTATTCAGGCATATGCACTAAGGAATATGCTGAATTGAAAAGTTCCTTGACGTAACGATAAATGTGAGATAATTTGGAATTAAAAGTGATAATGAAAGCACAGGACCTAACACTTTCCAAGTTTCTAAGTAGTCTGCACTGTTGCTCGATAGCAGATTGCCATTGTAAAGGAAACCTTTATCTTTAATGAAGGAAAGTTAGGAATATATAATAAAGGTATCAAAGTTATTACCACCTTTTACACTTGATCTTGGCCAAAAGGCCAAGAAGCAATACCATCTTTTTTGAGGGAAAAGCTGCTGCTTGTTCTTTTATATATATGAAAGTATTCGCAACCTAAAGCAGTTCTTTATTTTGGAGCAGAGATGTAGGATTGAAACCATCTTACCAAAAATTGTCTTGTTAGTTAAAATCTACAATGATATCTGTAGTTTTTTCAGTTGTACGAGATACCTGATTTGGTGTCTGTTGTTTATTTTCTCTTAGTATACCTTCCGCTCTAATCTGAATTTTATGTTCTGGGGAGAAGTTTGATATCAGCATTGGTTCTCTGATCTGTTCTCTGGATATACATTTATTTTATGATTAATGAGTATATTGTTTTCTCTACTTTTATATTTGAGACTTTAAAGTATCAACTATTCTATACAAAATTAAAATGCTTGTTTTTCAGAGGCAAATGTTCAAGAACTACTTTCAAAACTGAATGATACAATTAAGAGTTCAGACAAAAATGTACGTACCAGAGCACTTTGGGTGATATCTAAGCAGACATTTCCCTCTGAAGTTGTTGGCAAAGTGGTGAGTATAGTTTTTGTGGATACCTTCTTAACTATATGCCAATAAAACAGTTCAGGCTTATTTCATTTGTATTTATTTGGTTTGTTTTTTAGGTATCCAGTATAATTGATTCATTAGAAATACTATTTAATAAAGGAGAGACGCATTCTGCTGTTGTTGATTTTGAAGCATTAAATGTTATCATAAGGTATGCATTTGGATGCTGTGCAAATTGAAGAATAGTTTTCATAAGTTTACCTCAAGGAGAGGGCTTTTGGGATTTAAATGGCAGACATTAAAAGTGAGGAATGTCATTTACGCCAAAAGACTCAAGGACAAAAAGTAACAGAAAGAAGATGGAAGTAGATGTGCATAGGTTACTAGGTGTTTTATTTTTATTGCGACCATGTTCAAGGTGCAGTCTTGGTTATGTTCCTCCTGATAACATACATAGTTCAGGTTTGAAAAATAGCTCTTAAAGCTTGTGTAAGGGTTTAAAAAATAATGTAAATTCATAAGTGGGCTTAGTGGTTGTCTGGGAAGCTAATCAGCGTTTAGTAGAGAATAGAAGAGTACCTTTTTCATTTTTGTTATAACAGGCATGCTAACAGCATAAACTCCTTTTGCATTTTTTTGTTTTTGGTGTTTTGAGACAGTCTCACGCTCTCTCCCAGGCTGGAGTGCAATGGCGCGATCTTGGCTCACTGCAACCTCCGCCTCCTGGGTTCAAGCACTTTTCCTGCCTCAGCCTCCCGAGTAGCTTGGATTACAGGCATGTGCTACCATGCCCAGCTAATTTTTTGTCTTTTCATTAGAGATGGGGTTTCACCATGTTGGCCAGGCTGGTCTTGTCCTGACCCCAGGTGATCCACCGGCCTCAGCCTCCCAAAGTGTTGAGATTACCAGTGTGAGCCACTGCATGTGGCATAAACTTTTTCTTTTCTAAATGTAAACTCTTTGGTAACGTGATTTCTGTTTTCCCTGTTTTTTGTTCTTTAAAGTTTTCTTATTACTTGCTTTAACTTCCCACTGTTGAATGCTCTGATTGATGCTTAGATTATGTCATGGTTCTTTGGCTATCCTCTTCTATAACAATGCTGAATTTAGTAGTATAACAATAATTAGTACAGTTGGCCCTTTGTAGGTTCTGCATCCTTGGATTCAAACAATTGAGGGTTTAAAGTCTCAGAAAAATTGCATCTGTATTGAACATGTACAGACCACTTTCCTTGTCATTATTCCCTAAATAATACAGTATAACAACTACTTACTTAGCACTTACATTGTATTAGCTATTAGTAATCTAGAAATGATTTAAAGTATATGGGAGAATGCGCATAGGTTATATGCAAATAGAGTCGTGTCACATAATGGAATACATTCTGAGAAATGCATCATTAGTTAATTTCATTGTTGTGCAAACATTATAGAGTGTACTTACACAAAGCTAGATGGTATAGACTACTATATGCCTAGGCTGTATGGTATAACCTGTTGCTCCTAGGCTACAAACCTGTACATTATATTACTGTACTGGGTATTGTAGGCACTTACAATACAATAGTATTTGTGTACCTAAACATAGAAAAGGTACAGTAAAAATATGATATTAAAGATTAAAAAATGATACACCTGTATCTGGCACTTAGCCACAAATGGAGCGTTTAGGATTGAAGATTCTTTGGGTGATCCAGTGAGCGTGATGAGGAAATATGAAGATCTAGAACGTGACTGCACTCTTGTAGAGTTCATAAACACTATATACTTAAGCTACACTAAATCTGTAGAATTTTTTAAATAATAAATTAACCTTAACTTACTGTAACTTTATTTTTTTAAGATGGAGTCTCACTCTGTTGGAGTGTAGTGGTGTGATCTTGGCTGTCTGCAACTTCCACCTCCCGGGTTCAAGTAATTCTTGTGCCTCAGCTTCCCAAGTAGCTGGGATTACAGGTGGCAGCCACCACACCCAGCGAATTTTTGTATTTTTAGTAGAGATGGTGTTTTGCCATTTTGGCCAGTCTGATGTTGAACTCCTGACCTCAGGTGATCCACCCACCTTGGCCTCCCAAAGTGCCAGGATTACAGGTGTGAACCACTGTGCCTGGCCAGTTTACTGTAACTTTAAACTTCATTTTTTTTTAACTTTTTGACTCCTGTAAGAATACTTAGATTTGGCCAAGCATAGTGGCTCATGCCTCTAATCCCAGAACTTTAGGAAGCCCAGGTGGCCAGATCACCTGAGGTCAGGAGTTGGAAACCAGTCTGGCCAACATGGTGAAACCCTATCTCTAAAAAAAAAATACAAAATTAGGCTGGGTGAGGTGGCTCTCACCTGTAATCCTAACACTTTGGGAGCCCGAAGCGGGCAGATCTTCTGAGGTCGGGAGTTCAAGACCAGCCTGACTGACCTGGAGAAACCCACCAGCCTGACTGACCTGGAGAAACCCCATCTCTACTAAAACTACAAAATTGACCCGGCATGGTGGCGCATGCCTGTAATCCCAGGTACTCAGGAGACTGAGGCAGGAGAACCGTTTGAACCCGGGAGGCGGAGGTTGCAGTGAGCTGAGATCGTGCCATTGAACTCTAGCCTGGGCAACAAGAGCGAAACTCCATCTCAAAAAAACGAGAAAAGAAAAAAAAAAAAAAAGGAAAGAAAATTAGCTGGGCATGATGACGCACCTGTAATCTCAGCTGTTTGGAAGGCTGAGGCCTGAGAATTGCTTGCACCTGGTAGGGGGCAGCGGTTGCAGTGAGCTGAGATTGTGCCACTATACCTCAGCATGGATGATAGAGTGAGACTTGATATCGAAAAATAATACTTGCTTAAAACAAAAACATACAAATATACAAAAATATTTTCTCTCATTAGATATTCTATGAGCCTTAATTTTTTTTTTTTTTTTAACTTTCAGAACTTTTTGGTTAACAACTAAGACAGCACAGCCTAGGGCCTCCACAGGGTCAGGATCATCATTATCACTGTCTCTCACTTCCACATCTTGTCACACTGAAATGTTTTCAGGGGCAATAATGTGCATGGAGCTGTCATCTTCTGTGATTGATGCTGCCTTTTGGAATATCTCCTGAAGGACCTGTCAAGGGTATTTTACAGTTGACTTTTTTTTTTTTTTTTTTGGAGACATAGTAACAATATTTAGCCCAGGGGGGAGTGCAGTTGCGCTTTCTTGGATCACTGCAGCCTCTGCCTCTGGGGTTCAAGTGATTCTCCTGCCTCAGCATCCCAAGTAGCTGGAACTACAGGTGGGCGCCACCACACCCAGCTAATTTTTGTATTTTTAGTAAAGACAGGGTTTCACCTTGTTGGCCAGGATGGTCTCAATCTCCTGACCTCGTGATTTGCCCACCTTGGCCTCCCAAAGTGCTGGCATTACAGGTGTGAGCCACCATGCCTGGCCCAACGTTTTTTCAATGCAAGTAGGAGGAGTATACTCTAATGATAAAAGTTACTGTGTAGTATATACATGAACCAGTAACTTATTTATTTATTTTTGAGATGGAATCTTGCTCTGTTGCCAGGCTGGAGTGCAGTAGTGTGTTTTCGGCTCACTGCAACCTTTGCCTCTTGGGTTCAGGCGATTCTCCTGCCTCATCCTCCCAAGTAGCTGGGATTACAAGCGTTTGCACCACTCTCAGCTAAGTTTTGTATTTTTAGTAGAGATGGGTTTTCACCATGTTGGTCAGGATGATCTCATTCTCCTGACCTTGTGATCACCCCTTCTCGGCCTCCCAAAGTGCTAGGATTATAGGTGTGAGCCACTGTGCCCGGCCAGTCATTTATTATCATGATCATATAGGGCAGTATTATGTCCTGTATATAATCGTGCTATACTTTTACATGAATGAGAGTGCAGGTTTGTTTACACCAGTGTCATCAGAAATGTAAATAATGTATTGCACTGCAGCGTTAAAATAGCTACGATGCCACTAAGTTACAGGAACTTGTCAGGTCCCTTATAATATTAAGGGACCACCATTGTGAATGTGCTGCATCTTGGACCAAAACACCAAAACATTGCTCTGGTGCATTACCATACTGTCCATTTTCTATTGGACTTGAGCATTGTTGTGAGGTCCTGGAACCAATCCCTTAGGAATACTGAGGGATGACTGTCTTAAATATTGGAACCTAAAGACAAGATTTGTTCTTTAAAAAAAAATTGCAAAACCATTAATTTGCCAATTAGTAAAAATAAGATCTGTTTCTTGTATGTATATGCATATTTGTATATGTTCTAAAACAAACGGGCTGTACTGTGTACATTTCTGCGTGTCACGTATTTTACTGCTTGTTTAGATTTAAAACATGAGGTCATGCTAATTATTCATTGATTGCTCTATTATAGGTTAATTGAACAAGCGCCAATTCAGATGGGAGAAGAGGCAGTGAGGTGGGCAAAACTGGTTATACCTTTAGTGGTTCATTCAGCACAAAAGGTACATTTGCGGGGAGCAACTGCTCTGGAGATGGGAATGCCATTATTGCTTCAGAAGCAGCAAGAAATAGCATCTATTACGGAGCAACTTATGACTGCTGTGAGTGTTTTTTTTATGTAATGATTTTCTGGATACTGCATCAGAAGATTCTGCACTAAGCTTAAAATTCAGTCTGGGGACCAGGTACAGTGGCTCTCCGCTGTACTCCCAGTGCTTTGGGAGGCTGAGGTGGGAGGATTGCTTGAGGCCAGGAGTTCCAGACAAGCCTGGGCAACATAATGAGACCCCATCTCTACAAAATATTTTTAAAATTAGATAGGTGTGGTGGCGTGAACCCATAGTCTCAGATTCTTGGGAGGCTAAGGCAAAAGGATTGCTTGACCGAAAGTTTGAGGCTACAGTGAGCTATGATCTCACCACTGCATTCTAGCCTGGGACTGAGTGAAACCCTGTCTCAAAAAAAAAAAAAAAAATCCATCTGGGCTTGTTGGTATAGTTGCACTATGATCTAGGATTTTAGCTTTAAATGAAAACATTAATAATTACATAAGCTTGTGTAGGCTTATTGCTCCTACATAGCAGTAAGGAAGGGAGTTATCTGTTCATTACTACTAAAATCCAGACATTTTACCCCATTCCCAATAAATAGGAAGTAGGGATTGTATTTCTGAAAGAGGGAGAGCATTAACTTATTCACTCAGGTTTGGGTTGTTACTGTATAATCCCAGTAGATACAGATTTAATGTACATAAATTTATGTAGTCTGTATAGTTTTCTAGCTATTACTTGCCACAGGTTTTAGGTTTTCTAACCATTGTTCTTCTAGCATTTATCGGGCATCTGATATGTGCAGTCCATTGTTGCAGGTGCTGTGAATATAGCAGTGAACAAAAGGGGCTTATTTTCCTATGGGAGAGATAACTAAGTACATAGGGTAGTAAGTGAAGAGCACTAAGGAGAAGAGCAAGGACTGGAGAGTGCCGCTAAAAAAGAATGATAAGGTGGTCAGAGAAGGCAAAGGAAAGGACATTTGAACAGTGATTTGAAGGCAGAGTAGGAGTTACCCATGTGGATAATGCCGAGTAAGCTCATTCCAAACAAGAGAACCATGAGGGCAAAAGGCCTAACTCTAATGGTTGTGTACCTGGTTTGTGTTTAGGGAACGCTGGGCAGTATGACGGGAGTGGAGTGAATGAGAGTGAGAGGAAAAGAGGGCCCAGTCACATAGGACCTTAGTGGGGGGCCATTGTAAGGATGGGTGTTGAGGTTATATGGAAAGCCATATTTTAAGGTCTTGTCTTGTTTTGTTTGTTTAAGAGACAAGGTCTCACTATATTACCCAAGCTGGTCTCGAACTCCTGGGCTCAAGCAATCCTCCCCCTTCAGTCTCCCAAAAGTGTTGGGATGATGGGCATGAGCCACCATGCCCAACCCCTAAAACCTGGGATTTGACTTGCTTAAAATGCAGAAGGCTTCTTGGTATTGTTCAGTATAACAAAGTAACTCTAGTATCTTCGTAAATAGCTTTATTCTGATGAAGTCATCTTGTTGTTGTTGGAGTTTCGCTCTTGTTACCCAGGCTGGATTTCAAGTGACGTAGTTTCGGCTTACTGCAACCTCCGCTTCCCAGGTTCAAGCGATTCTCCTGCCTCAGCCTCCCGAGTAGCTGGCATTACAGGCGCCCACCACCATGCTCAGCTAATTTTTGTATTTTTAGTAGAAACACAGGGTATCACCATGTTGGTGAAGCTGGTCTTGAACTCCTGAACTCAGGTGATCTGCCCGCCTCTGCCTCCCAAAGTTCTGGGATTATAGGCATATAAGCCATGGTGCCCAGCCTATAAAATTCTTTTTTTATCTCATTTATCAAGCTTGCAACAAAGCATATATAAAATTCTTTATAAATTTGAACTACAGTTATTTCAGATATCTGTTGACTATGAAGCTTTTAATATATTTTTTCATTATTAGTGTGAAAATATTGAAGCAGTGTCATTTAAACTCCAGTTAATGACGTGCATGCTGACATTTTTAGGGTAAACTATACTGTAGGAAAAAAAAAGCTGGATTGCTGGATGATAGGGTGGCCAGATAGGTGATAAGAAAAACATAGTAAAGTGTGAATGGTAGAATCTAGGTGTTTGTATTAGAATATTTACTGTAAAAACTCATTCAGATTTGCTATATGCTTTAGCTTTCCTTTTGGATTTTTGTGGGTAGTGATGTGTGTGTGTGTGTGTGTGTGTATATATATATATATATATATATATATTTTTTTTTTTTTTTTTTTTTTTTTTGAGACAGTCTCACTCTGCTCACTGCAGTCTCCGCCTCCCGAGTTCAAGTGATCCTTGTGCCTCAGCCTCCTGAGTAGCAGTGATTGCAGGTGCCTGCCACCATGCTCGGATAATTTTTGTATTTTTAATAGAGATGGGGTTTCACCTTGTTGGCCAGGCTGATCTTGAACTCCTGACCTCAGGTGATCTGCCTGCCCCGGCCTCCTGAAGTGCTGGGATTACAGGTGTGAGCCACCACACCTGGCCTTGGGTGGGGTAATATTTTTATTATGGAGAAAACTATTTGGTTGAATCAATGTTTGAAAATTAGTCCTAGACTTTGGTATTGGATTTTTTTTTTCCTAAGACTCTGGTAAATTAATTGTTTTTGTTTGCAGAAATTAATCTCAGAACTCCAGAAGCTATTTATGAGTAAAAATGAGACCTACGTGTTAAAATTATGGCCTTTGTTTGTCAAACTACTTGGAAGGGTAAGTACCCAGTTAATGGAACAGTCTACAGTTTTGATGTGCTGGACCCTTTCTTTTCTTACCTTCCTTTGTACAGTTGATGCTCATTATTTATGCATGCCCGCTCACTAAAATTTATTTGTATACCTCAAATCGGTACTTGCATTGCTTTTGCCATCATTTGTAGACACCCAGAGTGGCAAAGAATTGGAGTCACACAATTCTGGAAAGTTCATCTTTCAAGCCAAGGTCAAGCAAGGTTATGTTCTGCTTTTTTGTTTTAGTTCTTATACCTTAAACAGGTATTCTTTTTATAATCCATGTAATGCCACATTTTTCACTTTTCTGTGTTTTCCCTGGTGGTTTCACTATTTAAATTTGGAATCCAGAGCCTAGGTCCAAGTGCTGTCTAGTTTGTGTTCCTAAGCAGAGGAAGACTGTGATATACCCAATGGTGAAAATAAACATTGTTCAGGCATGGCACATCTTAGAGAGAGCTACTGGCTTTGAGTTTGATGTTACCGAGTCAGTAATATAAAATATCTTCTGATAGATGGATGTTAAACAGGTTATATATTGAACAGTTGACAAAAGGGTTGTGTCCATAGACTCAAAACTAACCCTGTATTTCCCATGGGAATGATCGCTCAGTATTTACTAATTTAGTGTTCAAACGGACTCGGTAGAATAGAAGACCATCACTACTGTGAATAATGAGAGAGAATCAACTGTATGTTCAATGATTAAGCCAGGTTTTGGGTGGTGGGGGGTATGCTGCTTTTATTGTGGTAAATATGTTCTAACCATTTGTAAATGAACAATTCAGTGGCATTAAGTCTATTGATAATATAATAAGCATCACCACTATTTATACCCAAAACTTGTGCAGCATCCCCAACAAAAACCTGTACCCATTAAGCAGTAAACTCCTTCTGCCCTCCTCCCTGACCCAGATATCACCCTCTGGTAATGTCTGTTCTACTTTCTGTCTCTGAATTTGCTTGTTCTAGATAACCTCATATAAGTGAAATTACAACGTTTTGCTCTTCTGTGTCTGGCTTATTTCATTAAGCATAAAGTTTTTTTTTTGTTTGTTTGTTTGTTTTTGAGACAGAGTTTCGCTCTTGTCTCTCAGGCTGAAGTGCAATGGCATGATCTCGGCTCACTGCAGTCTCTGCCTCCTGCATTCAAGCAATTCTCCTGCCTCAGCCTCCCCGGTAGCTGGGACTACAGGCATGCGCCACTACGTCTGGCTAATTTGTATGTTAGCAGAGACACAGTTTCACTGTGTTGGCCAGGTCTCAAAACTCCTGACCTCAGTTGATCTGTCTGCCTGCCTCAGCCTCCCAAATTGCTGGGATTACAGGCATGAGCCACTGCAACCAGGCAGCACCAAACTTTTCTGTAGCAGTTGCACCATTTTACATTCCCATTGTAATGCACTAGGGTTCCACTTTCTTAACATCCTCACCAACACTTTATTTTTTAATACTAGCCATTCTAGTGAATGTGAAGTGGGATTGCATATAGATATATGCATATCTGTGGTATAGATTTGCATTTCTCTGATTACTAATGATGTTGAACATCTTTTCACATGGTTCTTCGCTGTTTATTTCATTGTCTGGAGAAACGTCTGTTTAAGTCCTTGGCCCATTTTTTAATAGGTTTGTATTGTTGTTGAGTTGTAGCTCTTTATATATTTTGGATATTCATCCCTTATCATTTAATGTAATTTGCAAATATTTGCTTCCATTCTGCAGGTTGTCTTTTGCTTTCTTGGTAATATCCATTGCACAAAGTTTTTAATTTTCATGAAGTACTATATATATATATATATATTTTTTTTTTTTTTTTGGTTACTGCCTGTACTTGACATCATATTCATGAAGTTTTTGCCAAATCCAATGTCATCTTTGTTTCCCAATGCTTTCTTCTAAGAATTCTCCAGTTTTAGATTTTGAGTGTAGATTTTTGAACCATTTTCAGTGAATATTTGGATATGGTGTAAGGTGAGGGTCCACATTCATCCTTTTATATGCAGGTGTTCAGATTCCTCAGTACCATTTTTTTAAAAGATTGTTTTTATTAAATCCTTGTGGTCCCCTTTGAGTATTTTTAAGATAGTCTCTGTTGCACAGGTTGGAGTGCAGTGGCGCGATCTCGGCTCACTGCAACCTCTGCCTCCTGGGTTCAAGCGATTTTCCTGCCTTACCCTCCCAAGTAGCTGAGATTACAGGTGCCGGTCACCACAGTCAGCTAATTTTTTTTTTTCTTTTTTGTATTTTTATTAGAGATGGGGTTTTACCATGTTGGGCAGGCTGGTCTCAAACTCCCGAGCTTAAGAGATCCACCTGTCTTGACCTCCCAAAGTGCTGGGATTACAGGCATGAGCCACTGCGCCCAGCCTGTGGTACCCTTAAAATCAATTGAATGTAGGTGCAAAGATACATTTCCAAGTTCAATATTCTATTCTGTTGGTCTGTATGCCTGTCCTCATGCCATTACCATATGTATTAATTACTGTAGTTTTATACTAAGTTTGGAAGTCAGTAAGTGTGAGTTGTCTTTTTTTTTTTTCTTTCCACGATTGTTTTGGCTTTTGTTTGTTTTGTTTTTGTTTTTTTTTTGAGACGGAGTCTCTGTTAGGCTGTAGTGCAGTGGCGAGATCTTGGCTCACTGCAACCTCAGCCTCCTCGGTTTAAGTGACTCTCCTGCCTTGGCCTGCCGAGTAGCTGGGATTATAGGCGCCTGCCAGCACTCCTGGCTAATTTTTGTGTTTTTGGTAGAGACAGTATTTTACCATGTTGGCCAAGCTGGTCTTGAACTCATGACCTAAAGCGATCCACTGGCCTTGGCCTCCCAAAGTTCTGGGATTATAGGCGTGAGCCACTGCACCTGGCTGAGGTGTTTAATTTCTTTCATCAGTGCTTTGTGGTTTTCATCTTGTGTCTTTAACTTCTTGAGCTAGATCTATTACTAAGTATTTGTTTTAGCTCTCGCAGCTATCTTGTGTATTTTTTTTTCTAATCCTCTTTTTTGTTGTTGTTACTGGTTTATAGCCTAAGATTATATGTGGTTTTATGGCCTGTTAGGAGCATTAGTGTTTATGTAATTTTTTATTTGTGATGCATTATTTACTTGTCATTTTTTCATTTTGTACATTATTTTACTTTAAAAAAAAATTTTTTTTTTTTTTGCTCCTGAGCTCATAGTCTCGTTTTTGTTTGATAGTATTCCCATTTAACTCTTACATAATATTTGGAAGTAATTCAGAAGTTAATCCAGTTTTCTGCCAAGTGAGGTGGCTCACACCTGTAATCCCAGCACTTTGGGAGGCTGAGGAGGGTGGGTCACTTCAGGTCAGGAATTCAAGACCAACCTAGGAGAAACCTTGTCTACTAAAAATACAAAGCTTAGCCAGGCGTGGTGACATTAGCCTATAATCCCTGCCACTTGAGAGGCTGAGGCAGGAGAATTGCTTGAACCCAGGAGGCAGAGGTTGCAGTGAGCTGAGATGGCACCACTGCAATCCAGCCTGGGCGACAGTGAGATTATTTCTCAAAAAAAAAAGAAAAGTTATTTCATTTTCTTGATTTTATGTCAGTTTTGCTATATTTATTACTAGATACTACCTTTTAAAAATATATATTTTATAGCCATGAAATTCCTTAATTTTCTTTTCTTTTGGTCCGAAAAGTTATTATTTTCAGGGTTCAACACCTTTTTTCTCTAATACTAATAATTTTGTTTATATAAATGTATAATTTGTTTGGTAGTGCTTTGATAAAGTTTGGGATTTATCCACCCTCCTAATGTTCTCTAATGTTTTAGAAATGTTCTGCGTTACGCATTATGTGCTTCAAACTTTATTTTATGGTCTTGAATTTGGAATGTGTGTTTAAAGTTAAATATTTTCTTAAATTCCTAAGACTTTTTACTTATCTGACACTTAACACATCTCTTTGTTTTGTATATAATTTGTCTTTTGTCTCCCTGTTAGATTATGAAGTGCAAAGAGCATCTATTAAGTGAATGAATAAATGAATGATAACAATTATTGTTTGATGCAGGTAAATAATTTCTTAATGAATTTTCCCTTTTATAGAACTTGCATCGAAGTGGGAGTTTCATCAATTCTCTGTTGCAGCTAGAAGAACTAGGATTTCGTAGTGGATCACCCATGATTAAAAAAATAGCTTTTATTGCTTGGAAGAGTTTAATAGATAATTTTGCTTTAAATCCAGGTAAGTAGGTAATATTTTAATAGTTTTGATTTTCTATGGATTCATTTTGCTTAAAGCAAGATAAATGAAGTTTTTCTGGTTTTTTGGATTTTAAGTTGAAATTAAGCTATTACTGAATTATTTTCATTTTAAGGGAACAGGAATAAATTTGTACTGAATAGAAATCAAATGCTAGGCATTGAAAATTGCAAATATAAAATTTGCTTTACAGTATTTCAAAAACTGAACAAAGTGAAAAATACTATTTGTGGCTTCCTTGTTTTTTGTTTTGTTTTGTTATTTGATTTGAGACGGAGTTTTGCTGTCTCTCAGGCTGGAGTATAGTAGTATGATCTCGGCTTACTGCAACCTCAACCTCCCAGGTTAAAGTGATTCTCCTGCCTCCCCCTCTTGAGTAGCTGGGATTACAGGTGCCCACCACCACACCCGGCTAATTTGTGTACTTTTAGTAGAGACAAGGTTTCACTATGTTGGCCCGGCTGGTCTCGAACTCCTGACCTCAAGTGATCTGTCTGCCTTGGCCTCCCAAAATTCTGGGATTACAGGCATGAGCCACTGCACCCAGCCTGTTATTTGTGGCTTTCTTACATGTTAGCCCTGAGTTTAGTACTTTTCGTGTATTTTACTTAATCATCACAGTAGACCTGAGATGTAATTATTATCACTATTTTAGAGAGATTGAATAATTTGCCACAGGTCACACAGGCAGTAGGTAATAGGAAACAATTGTGATTTCCATGGAATAAAAGCATCAGTGATTGATGGCTTAGTTCTTTCAGAATCTCCATAAGAGTACCTAGTAGTGGGTTAATGTTAATATATGGAAGTGATTCCCTTTGATTTACTTTATCTTCTTATTGTCCAGTGGAGTTTACTGATAATATGTTTATAAGGAAGAATATCTAGCCCAAAACTGGTTTAGTATGAGTACTTAACTAGGTGGTAGTTAATCTTAGATTTAGTTAATACTGTATGTTTACAAGAGCTGCAAAGTAATGTTTATCCTATATTTTTCCTGCCAAAGACAATTATCCCATTTCTTCCTCCTTTTAATATGTTTTGTAATGTGATTATTTGCATTAAATATAATTACTTTTATTTAAAATACTGGTAAAATTATATTTTGGGGACATAGGTTTTTTTTTTGTGTTTTTGAGATGGAATTTTTCTCTTTTTGCCCAGGCTGTAGTGTAGTGGCGCAATCTTGGCTCACTGCAACCTCCACTTCCTAGGTTGAAGTGATTCTCTTGCCTGTCTCCCAAGCTGGGATTACAAGCATGTGCCACCATGCCCAGCTAATTTTGTATTTTTAGTAGAGACAGGGTTCCTCCATGTTGGTCAGGCTGGTCTCAAACTCTCCACCTCAGGTAATTTGTCCACCTCGGCCTCCCAAAGTGTTGGGATTACAGGTGTGAGTCACCACGCCCAGCCTGTTTGGTTTTTTTTTTTCGAAGACAGGGTCTGTCATGTCACCCAGGCTGGAGTACAGTGGCGTGATCATGGCTCACTGCAGCCTTGACCTCATGGGCTCCAGTGATCCGTCCAACTCAGCCCGCCAAGTAGCTGGGACCACAGGTTGGTGCCACCATGTCTGGTTAATTTTTGTATTTTTTGTAGAGATGTAGTTTGGCCATATTTTCAGGCTAGTCTCGAACTCCTGAACTCAAGTAATCCACTTGCCTTGGCATCCCAAAGTGTTAGGACTATAGGTATGAGCCACTGTACTTAGTCTACTATAATTTTTAATTGAAATTGTAGCTTATTTTTATGAGCTGGCATGTATTTGGGTCTAACTCTGTAAACCTGGAAGTGTGAGGTAATGTTTGGGGCTACAATCTTTAGGAATTAAGTGGAAGCTTAAAATAAGAGTGGTTTAAAGAAGATAAAAGTAAGTTCAGAGCTAGAGAATTCATGACTGATACTGTGGATCTAGGATGTCATCAAGGAATCAGATGACTGTCTTTTTACTCTGTCATCTTCAGATTGTCTTAGGTGCAGACAGGAAGGAGGGAAGGTAGAAGAGCAGAAAAGACTTCTTCACAGCTGAGTTAATTATACCCAGAAAGAGCCTTCTAAGAATCTTACATACACATTCACTTAAATTTTACTACGTAGAATGGCTCAATAGAGGACTAGAAAAAGTAGTCAAAAATTATCACCCATCTCTGTCCTGCATAAAATCAGATTTTGTAATTAAAGATTGGTTTATTGCATGGCAATTAATAATCTTTGCTACTGTAGAGATGCTATTATGGAGCTTTTTTCGTAAATAGAATAGGAGGTTGAGTGCAGTGGCTCATGCCTGTAATCCCAGTACTTTGGGAGTCCGTGGCAGGCAGATCACCTGAGGTCAAGAGCTTGAGACCAGCCTGACCAACGTGGAGGAACCCCATCTCTTCTAAAAATACAAAAATAAGCCTGGCGTGGTGGTGGCGCCTGTAATCTCAGCTACTCGGGAAGCCGAGGCAGGAGAATAGCTTGATAGCAAGACGTGGAGATTGCGTGGTTACACTCCGGACTTGTCAACAAGAGCAAAACTTCGTCTCAAAAATTAAATAAATAAATAGAATAGGAGCCCCAAAAAGGAAGTGTTTTGGATTGGAGAACTTGTTCATATAGTGATCTGCTTTTATTGTAGAAGTGTCCATTGAAATAGCTAAATGTCCGAGTAGTTGTAACGGACATTGTTGAATACTGTTCCACCAAATACATGGCCTGACTGATGTTTCAGATTCCTTTTGAAGTCAATTTATTTATTTATTTATTTATAGATTTTGAGACGAGTTGCTCTGTTGCCCAGGCTGGAGTGCAGTGTTGTGATCTCAGCTCACTGCAACCTCTGCCACCTGGGTTCAGGTGATTCTCCTGCCTCAGCCTCCTGAGTAGCTGGGATTACAGGTGCCTGCCACCATGCCTGGCTAACGTTTTTGTATTTTAAGTAGGGACAGTTTCACCATGTTGGCCAGACTGGTTTCCAACTTCTGACCTCAAGTGACCCGTCCACCTCGCCCACCCAAAGTGCTGGGATTACAGGCGTCAGGCACCACACCTGGCCCTTTACAGATCTTTTTTTTTTTTTTTTTGAGACTGAGTTTCCCTCTGCCACCCAGGCTGGAGTGCAGTGACGCGATCTCAGCTCACTGCAACCTCTACCTTCTGGATTCAAGCGACTCTCCTGCCTTAGCCTTCCAAGTAGTTGGGATTATAGGTGCGTGCCACCACACACAGCTTATTTTTGTATTTTTGGTAGAGACAGGGTTTGACCATGTTTGCCAGGCTGATCTCAAACTCCTGACTTCATGATCCACCGGCCTGAGCCTCCAAAAGTGCTAGGATTATAGGTTTGAGCCACCATGCTCGGCCTTTAGGTCTTTGACAAGTTATTTAGCACAGACTATGTCTTAATTTTACTTATTCCCAGTCTTACTCATTTGGCATAAATATTTTGTCTGAAGATTGGATTTAATTTCTATGCTGAATTTTAGCAATCTGATTATTGTTACTGTAGGACAGTCTTGAATTTAAATGAATCTATATTTCAAAAATGTATTCAATCAGTGGCCCCAACAATAATGATTTTGGATGAAATATATTAATAATTGATTTTTTAAAATGATATCCTTGTTTGACATAACGTAAATGTATGCCTCCATTTCTTTGTCAGATGAGGATGATGAGAATGCTAAAGCAGCTAGGACGGTATTTCTCAAAGTTTTGGTATTTTGCACTGGATAATTTATTGTTTGGGAATGTCCTGTGTGTTGAAGTTTAGTAATGTCCCTGGTCTCTACTCAGTAAGATGTCAGTAGCATCCCCTCACTTGTAACCAACCTAAAATGTTTCCTGGTGGGAAATTGTCCTGGCACACTATATCTAATAAATACTACTTTTTAAAAAAATCTATCTTTGCTTTATTGAGTGTTTTGCTGCAGCTGTACTGCAGTTTATCAAAATGCAAGTTTTGGGTAGAGCAAGGACAGCCTGGGGATTTAGTTTTTTAGAAGTATTTAAAAATCTATTCTCTGGCTAGGATAAAAGACTATTGTTGCATAACTAATTTTAGAATCTTTAGATCTAAATTTTAGAATCTTGGACGTTTCTTTACCCATGTGCTTATTTTCTTTTAAGACATACTATGCAGTGCAAAAAGACTCAAGTTGTTAATGCAGCCTTTGAGTTCCATTCATGTGAGAACAGAAACACTAGCATTAACAAAACTAGAAGTCTGGTGGTATTTACTCCTGAGACTTGGACCTCATCTTCCTGCTAATTTTGAACAGGTAACATTTCAAGTGTTTATTATAGGACGTTATGTTTTTCGTTATTGTGTTCTCGAATTCTTATGTACCTAATCTTTTAATTTTTGCTATTTATTAGGAGACCGAAACATAGAAAAGATATTTCTCTTTACTGGCACAGAATTTAAATTCATTTCCCACAAGGGATTTTGTTCAATTGCTTGAAATGGAGCCCCTTTACCTGAAGTGTTTTTGTTTTTTACTTATTTATTTATTTTATTGCATTTAGGTTTTGGGGTACATGTGAGGAACATACAGTATTGTTGCATAGGTACACACATGGCAGTGTGATTTGTTGCCTTCCTCCCCTTCACCTGTATCTGGCATTTCTCCCCATGCTATCACCCCCAACTCCCCACCCCCCGACTGTCCCTCCCCTATTTCCCCCCAACAGACCCGAGTTATAGTGCTCCCCTCCCTGTTTCCATGTGTTCTCACGTTTTCACTGTTCAACACCCGCCTATGAGTGAGAACATGCGGTGTTTTTGTGTTTTTGTGTCAGTTTGCTGAGAATGATGGTTTCCAGGTTCATCCATGTCCCTACAAAGGACACAAACTCATCGTTTTTGATGGCTGCATAATATTCCATGGTGTATATGTGCCACATTTTCCAGTTTATCATTGATGGGCATTTGGGTTGGTTCCAGGTCTTTGCTATTGTAAAAAGTGCTGCAATGAACATTCGTGTGCATGTGTCCTTATAGGAGAATGATTTATAATTCTTTGGGTATATACTCAGTAATGGGATTGCTGGGTCAAATAGAATATCTATTTCTAGGTCCTTGAGGAATCGCCACACTGTCTTCCACAATGGTTGAACTAATTTACACTCCCACCAACAGTGTAAAAGCATTCCTGTTTCTCCACGTCCTCTCCAGCATCTGTTGTCTCCAGATTTTTTAATGATCACCATTCTAACTGGCGTGAGATGGTATCTCAGTGTGGTTTTGATTTGCATTTCTCATGACCAGCGATGATGAGCATTTTTGTAGGAATGCAAGAACAGCCGAACGCACGGCAGTGCCAAGCTCCTGGGCTCACGTGGGCCTCCCGCCTCAGCCGCGTGAGTAGCTGAGGCAACAGGCATGTGCCCCCGTGTCCAGTCAGTTTAAATTATTTTTCTCTTTTGTAGAGATGAGGCCTTGCTGTGTTGCCCAGGCTGGAAGTTGGTCTTTAAAGTGCCCAGGTCAGTGGAGCCACTGGGAGAGACACTTTCTGAAGCTTTCTGCACTCTTAATGGAGCAGAAGAGAAGGGCAGGGATGTGGAGAAAATGTACATCTGTATAGACAGGAACAGGGATTTGCTTTTCCTCCCTGACCTGGTGATGGGGGTGAAGAAACACTCTAGGTCCCTCACAGCACCATGGTTGGGGTCTCTGCCTGAGTAAGAGCCAAAGGATCTGGTGTCCACCAAAGAAAGGACTGGACAAGTGCCCTTCTGATGCCACCGTGGCTGTTGTGTGGTCTCCCCTGTGTACTCACTGTCCGTGGCTTGCACTTATCTACTGGAAGAGGAATGCCAGCCATGGGCAATGGGGAGAGGGGCTGAGGGCAACAGCAGAAGCAGATGGAAATACAGAGTTCAACCCAGGTGAGTAAGTTACCTGCTGTTAATATCAATTGGTGCCGTGTGACACATTACCTCAAACGTTAATGACTTACACCAACAGCCATTTTGTTACATGTCACGATTTTGTCAGGCATTCAAGCAGTACTTGGCGAGGCGCTGCTTTGATCCATGTGACTTTGAAAGAGGCCCCCTGGGGGCATGAAGTGAAGGGTGACCTGGCCTGGGGCTCAGGGTGGCTCCGCTCACGTGCCCGGCAAGGATGGGAGGTTGGGCCCAGGTGGACTTCATCCCAGAGCCCGCCCATGGCCTCTGTGTGGGGCTTGCGCTTCTCAGAGCATGTGCTTGTACTCCCAGGGAGAGCAAGAGTGACCCCGAGGAGGCATTCTGAGAGCAAGCACTGTCACGGTCAGAAGTGGAAGTCCATGGAACGGAGGGAGGAATCTGACATAGCTGGCACCATCTTGCTTCTGACCTCACTAGCCACCACCTTTGCTCATTCCTGCATGTAGGCCAAGCTAATCACAGGAACAATTTAGATTATAGTTTAACTTTAGAACTAATGACTGTCTCTATTGAAACAGACCTCTGAGGAGATAAAGACACACACACACACACACACACACACACACACACACACACACACACACACACACACAAAACAGCGCTATTTTAAAGATTAATAGGAACAAGGTAGACCTGACTAGCAGTAGACCATGAACAAAGAGCAAAACGTTTTGTGACCTCCTCGGGCCCCTGACATGCAGAGGTCACCAGTCACCTCCGGACCTTCAGCGTTCCCTGCTGGCTTCTCTAGCATAGAAGAAGCCTACAAACGACCAGCTTCAGATGGTTCTTCAGGGCCTCAGTCCACCGTCTTCTCAGTTTACTGACTCGTGGAATCAAGTCCTCTTTTCTGCCCCAGCACCTTGCCTCTGCACGTATCGGCTGTCGTGCGGCCAGCAGTATGAGCCTTGCACTTGGCTACAGTACACGGTCACTTCCGGCATTCTCCACTGGCTCAGCTGTCTTATTGTCTGCTCGGGACAGGGCAGGGGACACAGCCCCACCTCTCAACGGGGGTTGTGCAGCCCTCTGCAGTTAACTTTCAATTCACCTCACTGCTCCTTTGAAAGAGTAACAGAAAAACAGTCACCATGAGGAAAGAAACCGTGCAATGTGACTTTGAGCCGTGGGCTGCTCCTTCGTCTTTAAACTGTGTTGCTGTTTTCAGTCCTGACTGGAGACACTCGGGGGTCCGGTCATGTCCTTGTCCTGAAGACCCTGGCACTCTAGGGAGGGAGAGGGCACCTGACCTCTGGCCAAGCTTCAGGGTGGACTAAAGGCTGCTGTGGGTCCAAACCAGGGTTTCTAATTATTCTACACACTTAACTCCAGTAGAGATTTGAGGTTCCAAATCTGCATCTGTCACACATCATACCTCAAGGGCAGATTCTCTGGGAAGCTGCGTATTCACCTAAGGCCATGGTTCAACACACACTCGACTTCCCCATGCCACAGCTGTCTGTTCCTCCACAGGCTCTGGAAATGGCCTCCTGCCACGGCCTTGTCCTCTGCCTCCCTATGGGACAGCTGTCTGTATGGCCCCAGGTCTAGGGCACTCATCTGCCTGTCTGGTCACCTGGTCACTGCTCCCTCCTGTGACTGAGGATGTGCCTATCCCTGGAGCTGGGACATCAGGGTGGATAAGGCCACCTCCAGCCTGGGCCTATGGGGACTCACTGCCTCTCTGGTCACCTGGTCACTGCTCCCTCCTGTGACTGAGGATGTGCCTATCCCTGGAGCTGGGACATCAGGGTGGGGAGGCCACATCCAGCCTGGGCCTGTGGCCTCTGGCCTCTGGGTCTGGGCCATCCTCAGGAGCTCTGGGAGCTGAGTGCTGTGGAAACCAAGCAGGAATGATTTCTACATCCTGGAGGATATTACTTCATCTTTTAAACTCATCCTCAGTCCCCATAATGCTGTTTTTCAAAGAAACATGCCTTCGGGAAGAAACAGAATTGAAAATGAAGACGTTCCTGATGCAGAACTTCTAAAAGGAGCAGCACCAACAGAGTCCCCAGGGGTGGAGAGGGGACCCTGCCACAGAAACGAGCAGCGACAGGGAGGAGGGCAGCTCTCCGAGGAGTGGCAGTGCCCTCTAGGGAGGGCGACTGCGGGTAACGCCAGCATTGCAGACCACCGAGGCGTCAGTTTCAGGCCACAGCAAGCCAGAGCCTTTCCTTGAAGTTTCATTTGCCCAGAATCCTCCTCTCTTGATAGATTCTTTTAAAAGTGCCAGAGCATCTGCAATTCTCTAGTTCCTGAAACAAAAATAGTCTCTAATTCTCACTTCTCTCCTTGGAGATTTGCCCATCACCACCCAAGCCCAAGGAGGCAAAGCTTCCCAGAGGACATATGGCTTATTACCAAGGCGAGAGAAGATAGTCTTGTGATGGCTCCAAATTAACCTCAAATCAGTCTCCCCATCACAGAGGGCAGCTGTCTCCCCAGAGTGTCCTGGGGTTGACCCTTCCTGCCTCACAAAGACCAGGACCTGACTGCATTCAAACGCCTGACGGGCTTCTGCCCAGGGGAGTGTCAGTTCAGTGGCCCTGAGGGTGCTGGCTTCTATTGCTTTTCATTTGCGCACAATCCTTCTCCCTACCTGACAGAATCTTCTGAAAGCTGGGAAACTCTCAGACAGGCACTTTTCTGACCACTGGGCACCGGCCTCTTTGCCACCAGGGAGGAGAGGAGAGTGGTTGCCAAGAGCCTCAAGCTAAGCAGCTCCCAAGAAGAGCCCCGCGTCCCCTGCAGGGCAGCCTTGTGGATGGAACTTGCGCTCAGCTGCCTGTCTGGAGTCAGGGGAGGATGTCTCAAGGCACCATGAGCTGAGTGTGGACCTCCAATCCCCAAACCTGGCCCTTTCAGCATTCCTCTGGTAGGAAGGAGGCTGTCAGCTTCATCCACAACAGCCACAGGAAGCCTAGGGCTCACTCCTGACCCGTTTCTCCCTCACACTCTCCTTCTCAAGCACCTCTGAGGCCATTTCATCCCACGCCTGCCCCCAGCTCAGTCTGCACTGCGACAAACCTCTGCCAGTGGGGCAGTGGCCTTTGCCATTCTCTGGCCTGCATCCCCACTGGCAGCGACAGTGACCCTATAAGAACGCAACTCATGTTGTTCCCATCTCAGCTTTCTATGGCACAGAGTGGCTGAACACAACACAAATATGATGGCTCTGTCATGAGAACTGGACACAGATCTCATAGGCTCCAGCCAAGGCACCCGCAGGGCTGCGTTCCTCCCTGAGGATACTGAGGGTTCAGCTCCTTGCTCTTTCTGCTTATTCAGGTCGCCGGGGGAATTCAGTTTCTTATTATAGGACTAAGGGCCTCTGACACACTCTTCTACCCTCCTCTTTGAACGACACGTGACCACATCCAGCCGGCCCGCCTAGGACATCCAGGAGAAGCTCCGTCTCTGGGTACTTAGTACCCCTGTATCTGCACTGCACCTCATCATCTAAAGCAGTGTGCTCACAGGTCCTGGGAATTAGGGAGGGGACATCTTTGGGGCACCATTATTCTGCCTGTTGCATCCACCTGGCTTCCATCCACCTGGGGCTGAGGATATATCTATCCCTGAAGTCTGGACATTGGGTAGGGAAGGCCATGGCCAGCTGGGTGTATGCATTGCACAATGGCTTGCCTTTGTTCTGAAGACAAAGAAGCACATCTTTCAGCAGCTTAAGAGATCCCAGAGATTCACTACAATTGTGCCATCCATGAGTTTCAGTATCGGCATCAATAGGGAAGACCTGGGCCTGGGACCTCTGTATCTTCCTGGTGTAGACCCAAAATTTGTGTTCAGGGGTGTCTGAGCCCTCCTCACTGGAGCCATCTCACCCTCTGATCAAGAAAACAGAACGGTTTTCAGGTTAGGTTGCCCAGTGCGCAGCACAAACAGTGTGTCTGGAGGAACACAACCCGAATTAGGAAGCTCCATCCTGAAAACACTGAGCATCTGCGGGCAGCACAAGGAGAACTTGGGGCCAGGAACGGGCTGGCCATGCATGCACACGTGTTCATGTATGGACTGTGTGTGTGTGCGTGGTGGGGTGCAGGGATGCTGAGAGACTCCCTGTCAAATCCTCAGATCCCCCAGTGTGTTTTAGGGCTGCTCAGGTCTTCACTGAGAAAACACTCCTTGAGTTTTTAGCAAGCCCTTGCTGCACGGTGGCTTATGCATGCGCTCTAAAGGGAGGTTTCCTGGGTCATTTCCCGGCTCTGCCCCTCTCTAGCTGAGGACTCTGGGCATTTGACTTGGCCTGTCTGTACCTCCATTTGTCATCTATGGAAAGGTGATAGAAGAAGGTAATAACAATTTAACTGTAGACAGTATTCCTTTATGCTTGCTCTGTGCTAGTGCTAACATAAGTGCTACCTATGCAATGCTTCTGGCAATACTGCAACTTTCCAAGATGGGTTCTATGACAGCTTCCACCTCACAGATAGAATGTTAAATAGTGTGCTCGGGCCTGAGGGCTAGTACATGCAGATTCAGGGTCCAGCCTGGCTCCCTTTCCAGGGCCTGTGCCCTTAGCCCTGCCCCTACTGCATCTGGACTGGGGCAGGTCAGCGACCCTGGACAATGAGATTGATTCCATAGGCAACGGGGAACCATAGAACTTGGAACTAAGGGAGTGTTGTCAGAATAGAGTTCCAGGCAGCAATGTGTGGATGGATCAGGTGGGTCTGGAGACAGGGAGACCTGTCTAGGTAGAAGCAGGATGCCCAGCACAGGGACAAGATAGAGTGGGGCACTGGGTGCTTCAAGCCGAGTGTCCTGGTGATGAATCACCAGGCCAGAGTCTGGGTAGAGCATGGGGCAGTCTGGTTCTGGAGCATCAGAGCTCCCCACTGCTGCTGAGCTCTTCCTCTCAGAATCAGCACACTGAGGGACACCTTTTGGGGAAGGCGAGACAAGCCCTGGAGCTGTGAATTCACCTGCAGTGTCTTCTTTCATGTGTGGATTCATTTTTATACTTTAATGCAAAGAATCTCACAAGGAAACCAGGAAACCAGGAGGGGTGAGGCAGCAGTGTTCTAGGCAGCACATGGCATGTGAGGGTGTCTGTGACCCACTTCCCCAGCAACAATACCCCCTGCTGATGGTCACTGGGCAAACCCAGAGTTTTGGGAGCTCTCATTGTTAAGATCATTGTAGTTAGAGTGTCACAGGCAGAGGAAGGCTAGGAAGACACGTGTTCCACCCTCATTATGTGGGGGGAGAATTTTACTGTATCCTTCTCAGAGAGCAGAGAGTTTCCTCTTTTGTAAAAGTGTGTATCAAGCAGAAACCAAATTTTTCCTCTGTAGTAACACATTCTTTGTGTCTGGTGTGCTGCTACAATCTAGTAACAACGTGGTGTAGAGAAAGGAGAAAAATAGGCCAAGCTGAAGGATTTACTAGTTATGCAATGTACTTCCATCTAGTTTAAGTTCAGCTTTCTCGTCTATAAAAGTGGGGCAAGAATTTGCCTTTTGATGTTGGAAGATCAACTTCAAGTTCTTGGCTGCGAGAGGGTTTGGAATTTTAGAGCACTCAGCAGCGTTATCTCTGTTGGTGTTGGTAGTGTTGCCTCCAGAAAGCACGGTGCTGAAAGCAACAGTCCATTTTCTGAAGCTCCCTTCTCATAAGCTAAATTACTCCAGTGCCCAGAGCTCTCTGAGAGACTCCTTCTCCAAATTAGAATCTTCACTTCAGAATCAGAGTCATCCTGAATGGCACTGCCTCCCAAGTGCTTGAGTGCAGGAACATGGTTGCTAAGGGCAACCCCAAGTAGGGGAGCCTTCTAGGGTCCTGGCTGAGCAAGGAGGCACCCCCGTCTGACTCCCCTAGGCATGAAAAGCATCACATTCCTTTCACCACCAGAGGAGGGATCCAAGCCTATTTCACCATCCACAGCCACGGTCTTTGCTCCTGCGCATTCCCTGAGATCTAAAGTCTGCGTATGTGGTAGTTATCACCATTATCATCAGCAGCAGTGACTGTAAACAGTTTTCAGTGCCCTAGTGTACGTCCAGGAGGCCAGCCAGTGACTCTTTGCTGTGCCTGAATGGCTAAAAGTACAAATCTTTATGCCATATGCTTGGCCAATTACTCAGAATAACTGTGCTAAGTTGCAGACAGTAATATTTCTTTTTTTTAAATTACACTTTAGGTTCTGGGTTACATGTGCAGAATGCACAGGCTTGTTATGTAGGTACACATGTGCCATGGTGGTTTGCTGCACCTATCAACCCATCATCCACATTAGGTATTTCTCCTAATGCTCTCCCTCTCCTAGTCCCTTGCCCCCCGACAGGCCTCAGTGTGTGATGCTCCCCTCCCTATGTCGACATGTTCTCATTGCTCAACTCTCACTTACGAGTGAGAACGTGCGGTGTTTCGTTTTCTGTTCCTGTGTTAGTTTGCTGAGAATGACAGTGATGTTTCTTAAAAGCTCACCCTGGTGATCCCAATACATAGCCAGTGATGAAAACCATTCTGTTAGACTTTCAGAGGATACAAACAGATATAAGACACAAGAACGAATTGTCATCCAACTGAGGAAGGCAGGGCAGGTGCATGCAGGGTCACAGGCACACAGGGCAGCTGATGCCCGATATCAAATGCCGACATTAGCAGACAGAGTGAGGTTGTGCTGGACATGTGAGGTCAGAAGGTGGCACTGAGCCAAGAGCAGGAGCAGAGGCCCCCTTGGTAAGGGATCCCCATGAAGGCGTGAGATCGGAAACACAGCCTTCGGTGAAGAAAGCCACCTGACCCCTCCCGTGAGGTGGAGGAAGGGTGGCGTTCTGGAACTCAAAGCGCTCCTATGCTCTGAAGAGATGGGTAGGTCTTGCCTCTCAAGGCTGTGTCATTGGCCCCCCTCTGCCCTTGGTGTCTCTAGGAATACTGAGGGGACTGATTCGTTTCACACTCTCCCAGCTTTGGAAGGGAAGTGCAGAGAAAGGCCTGGAACAGGGCAGAGCTCGGAGTCACAGGTGGTGGCCACTGAGCACACCAGGGCTGTACAGAGGGTAGGGAGTGCCTTCTGCTGTCTCTGTGCCTGCTATGGTTTCTCTAGCACTTTCTGCTTCACGCTGTAAGCATTTAAGGATCTTTCTGAAAGTCTTGGTCCATTACAACCGCACTACTGAAAACCAAAGACAGGGCTGCTTGTTGAGACCTGGGTCCTTGGCGTAGCCTATGATCAGCGTGTTCCCAGGGGCTAGCAAGCTGGTGGACACAGGAACCAACATGACAGAATTTTGGGATGGAGGGACCTGGAGTGCCATTGACTTTAATGCGACTGAGGACCCAGCAGGGCACAGAGCTCAGCCCGTCACAGCAGGGAGGTGATGGAGGTTGGCTGAAGAGGGGTGGCTCTGAGTTTTGCAACTTAGCCCAGTGTCTTTTTGGAATCCTTCACATGTTGGGCCTTAGAAGACATGAGGTTTTGCTTCAGTTCTAGCAGGACCTCTCAAACATCACACGCATCAAGGTTTCCTGGAAGGCTTGTTAAAACATGCATTGCCAAAGCCCATGACCAGGCTTCTGACTCAGTGAGTCTGGGGCTAGGCCTGAGAACCTGCATTTCCATCAGTGCTCCCAGGTGATGCTGACTGGTTTGGGAACCCCCTTGAGAACCTCTAAGTTGTAGAGAACTTTCTGTTTCCATGTGTGAAGGTCTGAGCGTCCATCAGTGTGGCAAGGGGAGGGCTGAAAGGAGAGAGAGGAAAGGCAAGAAGGTAGACTCATGGGGCCTCGAGTCCCAACCCTTTCCCCAGTTCCATGCATCCACCTGCTCCTTTCCCTCCAGAGCCTCACCTTCCTCCTGGAGACAGGAATAATAGTGCCTGTCCAGTCGTTTCACTGAGCTTTGTGAGGTACTGTGAGACAGCATCATGGGATGCTTGCCTGACTGTAAGTGAAGTCACTGCAAGTTCCTGTGCTTGCTCTCCATACCTGACCCTGTTCCCTTGCTAGGGACAGATGGAGAGCACGTGTCTCTTTTGTGCCCAGTGGCTGCCAGCCACCATCTTGAATCTGCAGCACAGGCATGAGCAGTCTGCTCTCTGGGTTCAGCAGGGGCCTCTTCCCCAGGCCTGGCCCCAGAAGGTCCCTGGGGAACCGGAGTGCTCCTCTTAAAGGTTGTGTGTGGCATCTGGAGAGTCCTCCAGCCAAGATTCCAAGAGAGCTGGTCAACACAAGGCTGATGGAGGCATAAGGCCAGGCCTCAAGCAACGCTTCCACATTGTGTGCAGAGCATTGCCCTCAGAGCAGCCAGCCCAAGAAAAAATCATAAGCTCGTTTAGGAAGCTCCGATGAAATCACTAGAAAAGACAGTTGCAGAGGGGTGGGTGGGAGTCATTATTCATTGATTATCTACTATGTCCCACAGACCAGCTCAGGGCCTTCCACACACATTGCTCATCTGGTTCTCACTGCACAGTGTACACTTGAACTGACACACGAGACAGAGAAGAGAATGCTGGGTGCAGCCAGTTTATGTAGCTTGCCCAGGACCACAGAGTCTGCAAAGACTGCAGAATTTGTGGTGACAGCATCCGGCCCCTCAGAGCCTGACATTGCATTCTGCCTTCCTTCACTTCCCCTCCAGGCCTGAGAGTTTGGGGCAGCTGCAGGGATCTGGGGATTAATCCCGGAGAATCTGAATGGACATAGAGTCCATAAGTAGATTAGTTTGGGTTTGGTGGTGTATATTTATGTGGTTTGCAGCCATTCAAGTATACAATATAGTGAAGACATATACATCTAATGCAAATGATGAACTCTTAGACTGTGAGGTCATTAGTTAAGAACCATTTGGGGGAAGAGTATAAATATCTTTCTGACTTGACTAGAAATGTTGCTATCCACAAAGATCACATAAAACAATAAATTGCAAAACAGGGGCACCCATGAGAAACTGGTCGGTGTGTGCCCCTGACTCCAGTGTGACTGAGGACCCACAGTGCACAGAACTCAGCTCGTGTGCAGCAGGGACCCATGGCTGCCATCGACTCCAATGTGACTGAGGATTGAGCAGTGCACAGAGCTCAGTTTGTGTGCAGCAGGGACCCATGGCTGCCGTTGACTCCAATGTGACTGAGGATTGAGCAGTGCACAGAGCTCAGTCTGTGTGCAGCAGGGACCCATGGTTGCCGTCGACTCCAATGTGACTGAGGATTGAGCAGTGCTCAGAGCTCAGCCCATGTGCAGCAGGAAGGTGATGGAGGTTTCCCTTAATTTCACGACGATCTGAAAAACGTACACTATGTTAGTAATAATGAATTTATCAAACTCCAAAAAATAAGTAAATTAACCACGCTAGAGCAAGGACTATATTATCTCCTGTCCTTTTTGTGGAAAATTATTTTACAAAATCACTGTTGTAGGATTAAGTAATCAAAGAGTATTTAGTCAAACAAACAAACTAACAAGCAAAAACATTAGCAAAAAGGAATTATAGAATGATGTCAGATATTTGATTAACTTAAGTAATGTTATTTTTCTGGGTTTTATGAATTTTCTCAGCCAGTTTTCTTAAATTAGTAATTTGTTGTGATTCTCTGCGCTAAATATACTTACTGTTATAAAACTGATTTTTTATTTACAATGTTTCTTTCTTTTCATTTTTGCCTGCCCTCCCTCCTTCCACCCCTCCCTCCCTCCTTCCTTCCCTCTCTCCTTCCTTCCCTCCCTCCCTCCCTCTCTTCTTCCTTCCTTCTTTCCCTCCTTCTTTCCTTTCTCTCTCCCTTCTTCCTTCCTTGTTCCTTCCCTCCTTCCTCCCTCCCTTCCTCCCTTTCTTCTTGAAGGAATGAGAGCAACCTCAAGCCAAGGCAGCATCTAACAGCTGGAAAAGGCAAAGATCCAGAACCTCCTGCAGCTCCAGGAGGAGCCAGCCCTGCAGACACCTTGATCGCAGCCCAAAAAGACCCATGTCAGGCCTCTGGCCTCCATAACTTGATAATAAAGTTGCATTTTAGGCAACTACATTTGTAGTTCTTTGTTAAAGGAGCAGTATGGAGGGTGACTAAGGACCTTCCATTGTATTAAACACTGACAATCAGTTGTTTGATAAAGCAGTCAAGTCAACCTAAGCAAAACACTTAAGGTCTAAGAAATAAAGTCCTCACTTGAGGATACTGAGATCTGACAGCAGTAAAGCCGCTTCCTTCTCGTGAGACCAACCCCTCTTGCAGACCTGCTTCTGGCCTGGCCCATGGACTGGTGGGCCCTAGTTCTCTGCTCTTTGGGGTGGGCACACATGGCCCAGCAGGCTCTGGGCACGGCATTTAGGCAGCATGGCAATGTGTGACTTAACGCTCTCTCTGGAAACAAGCGAGGTGCAAGCTGCCAAAGCTAAGTGTCCCTAATGCTTTAATTGGTACTCACTCTAGACGGTTCGTTTAAGAGTCCCTGGCCTCTGCCAGATGTACATCAAGCTGACCCGACAAGAGGGCCTGACAGTGGCGAAGCAACGTGATAATCAATGTGTCCCGCTTTCCTCTGCATGGATTAATGTTTCAGGTCACTTAGACAGCACTCCTGGAAACCTTTTTGGTTTTCAGCAATCAGCATTTTTCCATCTCAGAACCCAGTAGATAATCAATAAGTAGTTGCTGAGTGAATGCGTGACTGAGTCAGAGATCTTAAAAGGTCAGATTTCACTTGGTTCAAGCTCCAAACAGTCTCTGAGAATTTTTTCTTCTGGAAAGTCAGAGCCCGGGAGGCCTCAGGAGGCCACAGGATGCCAGGGTGCGAGCTGGCTGTGGCTGGGAAGGTTATGTGAGGAGGAATACGAAGCAGCCCAGACATCCCAAGACTGCCACGGACATGTCTGAGTGGCTGGGGCCACCCCCCAGCTGTGGGAGCAGAAGGGGCCCAGCACAGCCAGGGACTCTTGGTACCCCTGTCCTCTGCAAGGCCACGGCTGTGGGGGTTCAGCGCAGGGCTTCAGAGCCACAGACCTGAAACTCATTCCCACTCGAGCACCCTCACTAGATGGATGACTGAGTGAGCTGCATGGTCCCTCCAGCATCCGGTTTCCTCGTACATAAAATGAGGATAACAATCATACCTACTTTATTGGATTGTCCTGAGGATTAAATCAAATGAATCTCTTGGCACAGTGCGTGGCAGTCAGTAATGTCTCAATAACTCTTCCCTGGCACTGCGGGCCCCGCCTTCCCCCTCTGCAGCTCTACCCCTACTTCAGACACACGCAGGGCTTGGAGGGACCGTGGCCAGCACAGAGCGCAATCTTGTGGGGCTTACAGGTGAGCAGACTGAAGTCCGCAAGCTTTGACTCTAGGAGCATAAGGGACTGTCCCTACACCACAGGCTTCCTCACCTGTTCAGGATGCCAGCTCCCCACACGGCACAGCCAGGACAGTGAGAGCCAAGGAGGGCCTGGCCTCGCATCCCTCGAAGCCTGCCTCAGGGTGGCCCTCTGTGCCACTGTGTCCCCTGTGTGCGCGGTGCTCCTTGTGTGCCCTCTGCTCCCCGTGTCCCCTGTGTCCCTTGTGTGCCCTGTGTCCCCTGTGTGCCCTGTGCTCCCCGTGTCCCCTGTGTGCCCTGTGTCCCTTGTGTGCCTTGTGTGCCCTGGGTCCCCTATGTCCCTTGTGTGCCCATCTCCATGTGCCCTGTGTGTCCTGTGTGCTCTGTGTCCCTTGTGTGCCCTGTGTGCCCTGGGTCTCCTGTGTCCCTTGTGTGCCCCTGTCTCCTCTGTGTGCCCTGTGCTCCCCGTGTCCCCTGTGTCCCTTGTATGCTCCTGTGTCCACTGTGTGCCCTGTGTCCCCTGTGTGCCCTGTGTCCCTTTTGTGCCCCTGTGTCCCCTGTATGTCCTGTGTCCCGTGTGCCCTGTGTGTCCCTGTGTGTCTTGTGTCCCCTACATGCCCCTGTGTTCCCCTGTCCCCTGTATGTCCTGTGTGCCCTGTGTGCCCCTGTGTGTCCTGTGTCCCCTGTGTCCCCTGTGTGCCCTGTGTTCCGTGTCCCCTGTGTGTCCTGTGTCCCATGTGTCCTGTGTCCCATGTGCCCTGTGTGCCCCTGTGTCTTGTGTCCCCTGTGTGTCCTGTGTGCCCCTGTCCCCTGTATGTCCTGTGTCCCCTGTGTGCCCTGTGTGCCCTGTGTTCCCTGTGTCCCCTGTGTCCTGTGGTCCCTGTGGCCCCTGTGTACTCTTGTGTCCCTGTGTGCTACTGTGTCCCCTGTGTGCTCCTGTGTGCCCTTGTGTGCCCAGGTGTGCCCCTGTGCATCCCTATGTGCCTGGGTGTGCCCGGTATGCCCTGTATGCCCCTGTGTGAGAGGTTCTCTCAGGCTACAGGGCAGAATTCCGGAGTGTGCCTGCCTAGAGCTATGATCCTGAATGTCAAGAAGGGAGACCCGCAGGGCTCTTCTGTTACAGCTGCATATTAGAGCTCTCGGAAGTCACCTGAAAGAAGGAGACGGAGGTCATAGGGGGTCTGTCTTTGCTGATTTGTTCTTCCCTCCAGAATGCAGAAGCCGAGCCCTGTGGTTCATCCATCTGCCACTAGGCTCAGTCACATTAGTCACTGTGACCTCCAAGGGGCAGGGGGAGAGGTCAAGTGCTCAAACTTGGGAGACAGGGCCCTCCTTGCCCCTTGAACAAGCCTGTGCAGTGACATATGTAGCTGTTTCTTCTGGGGCATGCACTATATTTTAATAGAAGAATCTCCAATCTAATTTGGGTCATGCTTTCTGCTTTCCTTTCCTCCAGCCAGGAAGTGACTGTGCTAAAATTCAGTTCATTTTCCTCCCCCAGCACCCTGTGTTGGTCCTGCACTATCTGAAAACTCTCCATTTATATTTATCATGTGCTAATTGTGCTTTTGCAGTGGAAGAATGTCTAAGATGAGATGACGAATTTCCTTAATTTTTTAGTCCACCTCTAGCTAGCTCCTAAAGCTATGCTGATAGACATTTGGGTGTGTTCATTTTCACTCTAAAGAAAATGAAGGGTTGTTCTTCCTCTCCATAATCGAAGTGCGTGGCGCTTGGCTACTTGCACAGAATTCTTTCCACTTAATCATTTAGAGAAGACGCGCGGAGTTCCTGCTGCTCGCCTGGCACTGTGCATAGTGCTGAGTGTGCAAAGATGAACGAGACGTCCCTTTCCTGGAGGAGCTCACAGTGCAGCGTGGAGACAAACGCAAACACTTTGCAAACACACAGGGGACAAGGCTGCAGCAGCCCAGGGCAGCTGGCGGTGGCGAGGCGGGAAAGCAGTGGCTAGGCATTCCCCCAGGGAGGGGAGAACGTGAGCATGGAGGGAGGAGGAGAGTGTGCCGAAGGAAGGAAAAGCGCAGGAAGGAGCCTGTCCCACCTGCCGCGGCGCGTGGCGCTGGGCTCGTGTAAAGTTGGGGGTGGGTGGGGGTGGGGGGGGCGGCACGCGCCCTCTAGCGGCAGACGGGCCGCGGCGCCCACAGGAGTGGGAGGTGCCGGGTGGAGCGAGACCAGGTGCCGCCCTGAATCCAACAGCGCAGACTCGGCCTGGGAAGGCCTCGCTCAGGACGGGGCACCTGGTTGAGTCCTGGAGGAGGAGAAGGCCCTGGCCGGGAGAGGCTGAGGGAGGGATTGCTGTATAAGGCAGGACAGTGAAGGGGTGGAATGACACGGAACAGCCTGGAGTCCAGACTGGGGAAGGCTCAGACAGGGGGTGGGCCAAAGGCCAGAAAGGGAGGCGGGGGCCAGGTAGGGCCTGGATGGTGAAGGCAGCGGAGAGCTTCGGAAGGAGCCTAAGCGAGAATGTGCTGCGGCCTGGCTTTCCTTCCAGTGCTGAGGAGGTCTGCGCCCTGCTTCTGCGCGCTCCAGGCCAGGCCTGTGGGATCTGGCCCTCTGCAGTTCAGAGAACTCACTGGAAGGAGGTGGCAGAGGCGGCTGGGGCTGCACAGCTGGTGGATGTGGGCTGGGGGCAGGTGAGCGCTGTCCTAGGCTTGGGAGGAAGCACAGCCCCCAGAACCCCGCCAGGGACTGCAGGGACAAAGGAGGGCGCGCTAGAGCCAAAGCCACAGAGGTCCCTGCGACTGGGGCCGGAGAAAGTGCAGGAAGGAAAGCGCAGGCTGGCCGCCGCCTGCCTCCTGGGCGGGCCTCCGCGCGGTGCCTTGTCCCAACCACAGCCTTGCTTCATCTGATACTCATCACGACCCCTCTGCCGGCCAAGCCGTGGGTGAGGTTCCCAGGGCTGCAGAGGAGGAGCCGGGGGCTCCAGAGGGAGGTAACAGAGTGAGAACCGCTGGGGGGAGGGGGGAAAGGATGGGGAGGAGAACGCGCCCCTTGGCCCGCAGCTGTCCGCAGGTCTCAGACAAGCTGGGCTGACCCGCTCTATGGGTGAGTCTCTGTTCAGTTGTCACCTCCTCTGAGAAGCCTTCCCTGCCAGGGTGACTCATTATCCTGGTTTGCCAGGATTGAGGGGGTTCCCTGAGCAGCCTGGGAGCGGGGGTGGTGGTGGCTTTCCTGAGCCCTGCCTTTATCTACCGTAAGCCCCGCCCACGCTGTTCAATCACTCTGCTCCTCTTGCTTTACAGCAATGAACATCAGTCTGTTCTCAAAATGTGAGGTCCTCTTGCTCAGGGTTGTGTTCCTAGCATGCAGGCCTTGCCTGACACATGGCTGACATTCAGTGCACATTTATACAAGTGGGTCAACTGCGCCGTCTTCCCCCAGATGCTCTGCTGTCTATGCCTCCACAACTTGGCTCTGCCATCTCTTCCATAAGCGTCCATGTGCTCTTCTGTCTCAGAAAAAAACCTATTTATTTCTTGACAGCTCAGCTCAAATATCAGCTCCTCTCGACCCCAGGCACTAGCATGGGTCCTGAAACCTTGGTGCCCTCCACAATGTGTATTCAATTAGTGACTCTACATTTATCCCTGTAGATGTCAGTTTTATTAACTTTGGCCTATGTTTTCTGAATTATTTTTGAATCTTTATTTTGTGATCCAATCTATTAGTGACCCATAACAGGCTATGTCATCCACAATTAAATAAATGTGCACTCTCTGTATTCATCCTGTTTTTAATCTATTTAAAATAGGCTGCACAGAACAGGGCTGATAAATGTCACCTGTCGTGCAATTTGAAAAGACAAATGAGATTGACCCAGACAAAACAGACGTTTGCATGGGAAATTATGCTGGACAGAAGCTCGAGTCTTTCATGCACGCAGAGAGTTTTTCCTCTCTGCCCCTATAACCATTCCTGCTCACCACAGTCCTCATATCCTTAAAGGAACACCCCAGCGTCACCAATCCCATGACATCTTTGCTGTTCTCCAAAATCAAATCTCGTGTCCTTTCATCTTAAATACTGTAGGCAGCCACTTTACTCATTCATTCAGTAAATACTTACTAAGCATCTAGCAATTTTACAGACATTGTACTGGACACTGGGCTGCAAAGAAGGATGCGTTATGGGTGGGGCTTTGCTTTGTGTTAAATCCTTTCAGATACTTGTCTTAATCCATACTCTGGTATTTGTGGCTTAAGCACATTATATAGAACTCTGAGGTTTAGTTTACCTGCCTGTAAAAATTGGGATACTATGTCCTGTTTCACATAGCTCTGCAGGTTCGGTGATGTTGGGAAGCATTGAGTGCAGCGTCTGGTCCATGACAGAGGTCCTGCAATGCTCATTCTCCTCCCACTGCATACCAGCCTGTTCTAGAAGGTGTTCTCCCCTCCCTGCTGCAACCAGCATATGCCTTGACCCCCAGGACACCTGTTGCTGTTTATTGTCCTGAATTGAGTTGGAGATGGGGTGTGATCCCCAAGAATTGGCTTCTTGCCTCCCTAGAGCAAGACAGCTCAGGGGACCAACACCTGCTGTGAGGTGGGAGGTCTGTGGTCTTGTCTGAGAGTCCCTTTGGGCAGGTTCAAGGTGCAGAATCTCCTGTGGACTCACAGCTTCACAGTGCAGGGACTGGCTTCACGTGAGCACAGCTCCTCCAAGCTAACGGAGCGGGTGAGAGTCCCAGGCTTCAGTGGGTCCTGAGGTTGATGTGTCCTAATGAGGTGGCCTGTGAAGACCCAAGGGGCTGAACCACAGCCCGTCTCTGGGGACCTGTTTTCTCATCCCCCTTCCCATTCTTCCCTACCCTCGTTGGTCTGTTGCTTGTTCTCTGTCAGTTCTGTGCCTTCTGTTCTCCATCCCACTTCACCATGGCTCCTCTTCTCCTCTCTGGGTTGGGCTTCAGCTCTGCCTCTACTTCCTTTTCTCCTCTGCCCCAACTACTGTATTCAGGTAAGTCCAACAATGTGCCTGACGCTGTGCAGAGCACCCTGCAGAACACACAGAGCAAACCTGCATGCCCCAGTTTAGAAAAGCTTACGAGGGTTCCTGCGTATTTCCACCCTTTCCCCCTTTTGAATAGCCATCCTGCTGCCTCTGGCGCCCCTCCCAATTGCTGCCTCCCTCTCGGCCCCTCACTACTCTCCCTCTTGAAGTGGCATTAGAATTCTAGAAAAGAAATCTATCTCACACATTACAGAGTGGCTTCTCCAATGATCTCATCGCAATGATATAAATATACTTAAGGCAAGTAAAAAGCTATTAATGAAATAAATTATGAAAAATGTAGAGAAAAGCCTTGAATTTCATACAGATCATTCAAAATGAATACTAAATCTGCTGGCATCACATAGCATGTCTGCTATCTATTCCTGTACATCTTTTAAAGCTTTGCAAACTAAGAGATATTGGAATATCTTGTTTTTTGCACACATGAAGTTTTCTCCACCTCTGCTGTGCTCCATCAGAAACAGAAGATCAAACTCAATTTTCTTTAGACAGCCAATTAATCTGTGAAGACATCCATTAACTCTGAATGCATTTAGCTTCTTTCACTTCTAGATCACCATGGTCCTGAGATGAGAGATGGGTAAGGCCTTTTTCAGCGCCGGTCTTGGGCCAGGTGGGAAGTTGTCTTCCTGGGGTCTGGAACCTCTCTGGGAACAAATGAGCTGGGAATCCCCAAGGAGGAATGGAGGAGGACGGGGTAAAATCATGAGCAGAGGAAGAAAGGGACCCACCTGGCCTGTTCCGGCTGAAGCTGAGCCGAAATGGCAAATTCCTCATGGAAGGATGAGGCTGGAGGTAAGAGACTAGCATGGTGGCGGGGGCAGCTGCTTAGCTCAGGGGAGGATGTCAGCCCTGGGAGTCCAGCTGTCCCGGTGTCCTTCAAACGCTGCCTCAAATATGATTCTTCCTCCTTGTCCCAGCAAACACACACTTTTCGGCTCACTACACTGTTGAAAGTTCCTCCACCACGCGCAGGCATTTTAATCCTCCATGCACTTGCATCTGGAGTTTTCTCCCCACACAGTGTCCTTTCCCTGTGAGCTGCTGACTGCAGTTTTCTTTCTTGAAGGCTCAGCTGGAGTTACTTTCATGAGGTGCTCCTGCAGCTTTGCCTCTCTGTGCCCTCACCGAGCTCTGGATGACAGCCGTTCACCCAAGTGTCTCATGATTTTCTTCTCTGCCCCCTACCTCACTCTGTATACAGAAACCAATTCAAGACAGCACTGACCTAAATGTCAGCTAAAATCTTAGAGCTTTAAGAGATTTTTTTCAAGCTATTAGAAAATATTTTTGAGACTTGGTGGTAGAAAATATTTTTAAAGAGGATAAAGAAAAGAATATATGTTTAAATAATAAATTTACTTTGATATTAAAAATGTTGCTCATCAAGAGAACATTCAGAAAATCTATAGGTAAATGACAAAAAGGGACAAAATATTCACAAAATAGAGCCTAACAAAGAACTGGTAGGCAGAATATTGAAAGTAGCAGAACTACAAGTCAATAATAAAAAGACAATCCAGTAAAAGGTGGGCAAAATATTTAAATAGACACTTCTTGAACAGCATATATTAGTGGTGAAAGAACATGTGAAGTAAGCCACACAGTGGGAGAAAGTCCTTTGTAAAGACAAGCTAATAAAGGACTCGTATCCGAAATACACAAGGAACTCTTAGAACTCAATGATGAGAAAATAAACAACCCATTTTAAAAGCGGACAAACAGTCCAAGCAGAAAGTACAAAAGAAGACCTGTGGATGGTGAATACACCCATGAAACAATGCTCACTGCCATGCGTTAAGGAAGTCACAGTAAACCAATGATGAGATGCCACTGCATACCTGCTAGCACAACCAACATCCAGAACCCTGACCACACCGAATGCTGTGAGATATGGAAGAGCAAGGGCATCCGTTCATTGCTACTGGAAGTGCAAAATGGCACAGCCACTTTGGAAGGCAGTTTGGTTGTTCCTTAAACCACAAAACATACTCTTACCATGTGATCCAGCAATCTTGCTCTTTGGTATTTACTCAAATTAGTTGAAAACTTACATCCACACAAAAGCCTAACACACATGTTTATAGCAACTTCATTTATAATTGTCAAACTTGGAAGCAACCAAGATGTCTTTCAGTAGGTGAACTAATAAATAAATCATTATATCCAGACATCACTTAGTGATAAAAAGAAATGAGCTATCTTGCCATGAAAGGACACGGCGGAACCATAGGTACAGGTTTTTAAATGAAAGAAGCCAGTTGGAAAGGCTTCTAGAAGCTAGAAAAGTCAAGGTCAGAATTACAGTCCTGCAGATCCACCATAGACTTCCGTCCACCTGAATTATAACATAATACATTTCAGTTGTTTTAAGCTGCTAAATGTGTGGTTGTTTGTTACAGCACTGAGAGGAAGAGTGTGCAGAGGTTACAGAGAAGAAGGAAATAAGAAACCCGGGAGTAGTGAGGAAAAGATGAGGAAGGGAAGACAAAGGGCTTAGGACGGGTGTGCTTGGTGAAGTGTAGGCTAAACCAGCTCCAGGAAGCTAGAGTTCCCGTCTGCTCCAGGTAGCTCTTTTGAGCTACCTCATGAGGACACGGGTAACACAGCAACTGCTGAAGAAGACTTTAGTAACCATCCACCTCACTCCATTTCACCTGGAAAAATCTGGAATGAGGGTCCTTCCCACACAGGGGCACCATAGACAGAGTGACTGAGGTGGGGCTGGGCTGTGATCTCTGCAGCAGTTCCACGCGGGAACTTCCTGAGAAGGACCTAGACCAGACCTCAGGAAGGGGGTTCCCTTGATGTCAGGTTCAGAACTTGAGCCAAGACCTGAAAGCTGGAAGCTTCTGTGAACACTCTGCCTGAAAAGACAGCAGTGTCACTTGCTGGGGATCGTGTTCTTACCTCTTACCTAAACCAGTGAAGTGCGTGTGTGTGTTAAGGTCCTTCAGATCACTGTGCTGGATATCCAAGAAAAGACAGAAGATAATGCAATCTTGATTTTATCATGCAGTGGACACAGAGAAGCAAGAAACCATACATCTATAAACAACTTTGCAACAACTAAACCACTATACCACAATCTCTGCATTCAGAGATTAACAGAGTCAGTTTCCTTGAGTTTGACCATTTAGGCAGTCAATACGTCCCTCATTTTCCTGGAAAATGAAGCAATGGCTGAAAACTGCAGCAACACTTGCTCATAATCCACGGAAAGTGGCAGAGTGTGGAAAACTCCAAATACAGACGTAGATTTGCTGCAAGATAAATTCCTACTCGTGACTTATTTCTGGTGTGCCCTAGGGTCCAGAATAATAACTAAAATATTTAAGAGGTTAAACAAGTGTTTATTGAATAAATAAATGGCACAAGACGGGAACAGTGTTTCAGGAGTGGTAAGGGGAGAGCAGGGAGCATGAGGTTTTAGAGTAGGAGCTATCATGGCAGAGAGAAGAGTGGGCACATCCTGAGGGGCTGGGGATGGTAGGGAAGCGAGTGAGGGCAAGGTCAGAAAGAAATCCAAGTGAAGGGAAGGCCTGTTTTTTTTATCCAAATACACTTCCCTGAGTCTGAATCCCTTCAGCCAACAGACCAGCGTCAGTGTCATCTTAACTGACTCGCTTAACTGTCCTCTACCTGGCCCTCCCTGTCAACCTGAGTTGGATTTCTGCCTGGTCCAAAATGTTCTCTGCACTGTGGAGAGAAAAATATCCAAGCAGTGGCCATTGTAGTCGCTGTTCTTGAAATCCTGCTCTGCAACATGCCTTTCCTTACATCCACTCAGTGCCCGCCTACCATCTTATGACAGAACCCTCTGTTTCTGTAAAGCCAAAAGGATAACCAAAGTTATCCTTCTTTCATTCTTGGGAACTTAAAAATCACACAATTCATAAATGTAGAAAGAAGAGCTTTATGTCTTAAGAAGGGGCTCACAGCCTCTAGGTGGGAAGTATGGCCTCTGGCTAAAAGCCAGAAGCACCCACTGTAAAAGAGGAGGGGGCAGGAGCTTTATGTAGAATGGGCTGGCTAAACATACATATTCAGGTTACAGGAGGAGCTGTGAATATTCATGAACAGGTCCTAACATGTGTACACTGAATAAAATGCATGTTACACATGACCCGTGTTCACTCTGGGGTAGAGGCTTGACATTTAAATGCATTGCACTTATGCCCATATATTAAAGGTGAATTAGGGACGCAAGACACTCAGTGCATAGCCTCCGGAAACCCACCAGAACCAAGCCATGGACAGCGTTCCTCTTATCAGGAGTAGGTTGCTAGTATCAGCCCCTAGTCCAGTCAAAGCTGCCTTTGTGGCTGGTGGAATAGGGACTCAGGGGGTCAGCATTGGCTATCCAGGTGAGCTGTCACATTTTTACTGTTGTTTATCTCCAGGGTGGTGCTTGTTCAGCTGCTAGAGCAAAAGGAAAACCCTGTGGCAGTTAGAAAACAGTTTATTCGTTAAGTGTGGGATGCGCGACTTAGCCCTTGCCTGGCATGGCTGTAGGTCTTGTTCACAAACTGGCGTCTGTTAGGGGCAAGTATCTTATTGCCACAGAGGCTGTTCCATCAGTCTTATGATCTCTGCTTAGACATGCTGCTCAGTTGTTGTGTCTGAACTGCAAAAGGATGGAGGTATAATGAGGTTTATCCAACCCCCACCTGTCATGGCTGGGGGCTTAGAATTTTATTTTTCTCTCTGTCTACCTCACGCCCCCCACTCCCGTCACTGTGGACACACATATGCCACACTTCTTCACCCCTCCATGCTCTCAAATGTTGTGATCCCTGCAGCTTCCTTCTCTTCTGCCTCTTCAGTCTCTACCAGAACTCAGCCTGAGGTCCCCCGCTGCAGGGAGGGTTTTCCCGACCCTCCCAGTTTGTTTTGCTCATTCTGGGTTCTCTGATAATAACTCACATTTTCCTCCATCATAGGCTACTGTGATTGTTTTTACACCGATTTGTCTCCAAAATAGATTGCGGTCTCCGTGAGAGCAGGAACAATGTTTTCATTGTATTTGTTTCCTGGTACCTGGCACAGGAAAGCTTTTCTAGGTGGTTAAACACTGCCTCTCAGCTGAAAGGCTCCTTCCCGCATTGACTTCCTTTAGTAAACTCTTTTATCATCCATTCTACAAGGCCTAGCTTGGTTTTCACTTTTTACATAATGTTTTGCTCTATCTTTCTTCCTCTTCTGTGTAGATTTAATCACTCCTTTCCTTAACTAGCTGGTTCCTACATCTACCTGTTGCTTCAGAATTTCTCTTCTTATATTATTGCAGTTGCTGACAAGGTACAGAACTCAATAAACTACATGAGACATTCAACACTTTATTATAAAATAGGCTTTGTGTTTTGCAACATGATAGACTAATGTTAAGTTGCTAACAAGGTCAGCAGCTAAGGTCCATGGATGGACATATTCATCTTTGCACATTCAGAATTAATATAGAACTTGGCAAGCAATCAGTAAACACCCGATACATTGACTGAATAGTTAAATGATTGATTGAATAAATAACAAAAAGTTAGCACTGGTAGTCAAAATGTTATTGAATCTAAGAATAAGGAGGCAAAATATTATTTCTTGTGGGGTTCGTTACCTAGTGAGATCCCTCGGAATTGGGTCTCGCCATACGGTGAGCTTGAACCTGGACACAGTTTCCCGTTGGAGGCAGTCGAGCTATGGGAAAGCCAGAACTGCAATCAAAGAATATATGAAAATATCTTTACTAGACAATGATGTGATGCCTATGTGGTCTGAGAAGACATTGTGTCTGTTCTCTGTTTTGCTATGAAAGAGGTGTTTAATTGTGTTAAAAAGATATTTTCTGTTCCTGTTTTTTATGACTTTGTTTACCCACTATTGTGAGGTCCTATGCTTGTGTTTTTGTGACTGCTGTTTACTAAGATAATAGGTTTACTGCCTCTCTGGTGCCTTGTATAGGATCATTAACATTTTAACTATAGGTCTGCCCTCTGGGATAATGACAACCATCTGCATATCTTTAGGGTACCTGATTGTGTTTCTAGTTTTGCCATTTTTCTTATCTGCTACCTGAGCTTGTATCCTGAGAACTTCCTGTTCCCTTTCATGTATAAGACAATGGTATTTGCTTCTGTAATTACTATAGGCAAAAAATATATATACTAACCGTGTGCAAAATAAAGTTGCTGTTTAAGCATTGCTGTTCAAGTCTTGCTTATTCAGCCCTCCAGACCCCGCTTTCTGTCTACACGCACTCCCCTATTCAGGTTGGGACCCTCTTGCTGGCCAAGAGTCCCCGGCAAATGTGCCAGCCTCTTGGGAACCCAGAGAACACATTCAATAATTATGTACTTTAAGATCAGGACATATGTATAAAACAAGTTAGAAGCATATACACCAAAATGTATCTGCATCATGGGATGGTGGGTAAGATTTACTTTCATTTTGCTTATTTGTAGTTTAAAAACATTTGTAGTTTTAAAAACATTTGTGATGAACACATACTATGTCATTGAAAAAGTACAAGGGTGCTCTCTGAAAAGTATAAATCCTTTTGTGGAGGGGAGAAGATGCTTTTTTTTTTCCTTCTTATAATCTTGGTTCTTTCTGACTAGCAGGTGGCACCTCTTCTTTTCCAGGAGCAACACAATGTGATTGCTCTGAAGTTGTAGGGAAATATCAGAAGTGCAAACTCATCTGAAGCAAAACTCAGTTCTCAGCTCAGAATGGGGGATTTCTTCCCTAAGAGTCACCACAAGCCAAACCAAGGAGTTCTATCCGGGGAATGTTTTGCAAATATTGCAAACATCACACCAAAGTCACGTTCTACCTAAGATTTCTATATTTCCTTCACCTCCACTACCTCTTTCCTTCTTCTGGGTTTGGGACTTCCCATTTATGCCTACCTTTAAAATCTTCATTGTTTGCTCTTGATACAGTGTTAAGATAAACTTTAAGGTTTCTTACACTTCCTTACTTGATTTTGAATCAGTTTAAGTACACTGCTTTGTTTCTCAGTGTATCCCCAGCAGCTAAGGATTCGTTCATTAAATTAAAAGTAGTTAGAATGTCTGCTTTGTTCTGAAAACTGGACTCAATGCTGGGAATTTGGTAATAAAAAGGTAGATGATGTTCAGGCCTCCCTAGCTTATGGGGAAGGGACAACCAATAAACATGCAGCCAAACAAAACATTCATAGATTCTGGAAAGTACCCCAAAGGGAATACACAAGGTGATGCAACCAAGAGTAACTGAGAGGCTGCTTTTAGATGTGGTGGTCGGGAAAGGCCTTACAGATAACATCTGAGCTGCAAAGTGAAACTGTGGTGGCTGAATAGGGAGTATGTGGTAGGTACTCATTGAATATCTGGTCTGTGAATGAATGGGTCAACTATTTTTCCATCATACCCAATAGTACTTTTTGTACAGTAGGAGACCAATAAGTTGTTGAACTTCTTTAGGGAACAGGTTATTGAGCTCCCGTTATCTGCTAAGCACCATGTTTTATAGATGACACCTTATTTAACCTACCTAGCAACTACATCAAGTAGTTATTTATTTTTCTACATTCTGCTGCTGAGGAAAATAAAGTTAATTTGCCCAAGATCACACAGCTGATGAGTGAAAGAACCATGATCCAAGCCCTCATCTCTTGAGCACCTTCCAAAATGCACCTGCTTCTACTAATTCCAGAGGGAGGAAAGGTATGAGGTCATGTACAAAAACGGTTTAATCAGAAAACTAACTAAAAATAAGTACATTACTATTTACATGGTGAAAATTCAAAACGAAATGGTAGTTTTATAGAAGTCATTTGCTCTTTTAAGTGTGAGGTAAAATTCTAGAAAAATGAGACCTGGAAGAAAAAGAAAGAAAATTCAGTGTCATTGTATTAGTAATACCTCAGATAAATGCTGAGACTTCAACAAAGTATTCTGGTCGGCATGAGAGTTGAAGAGGACTGAGTAAGACTTGGAATCCTATTTTCTAGGTGTTGCAATTCATTTCCTGTATGACCTTATAGAAACAAACTCACTGCTCTCAACTTCAGGGTTCCCAATGATGCCCTTGCTGTGAAACACTCAGCAACATGAGAGATTTTGGCAAATGTATAGGTGAGACCTAGAGGTGTGAAAGTTCCCTGAAAATGGAGAAACACCAGGCATTTGATGAAATGAAGAATGGCATAGTTGAAAATAGTCTTGAATTCGGTTCTGGGAGAAAGGAATGGAGCTAATGATGGAGGAAAAATGAATAATGTCAGGTTGAGAACTGAGGGTGACAGAGAAAAGTTTGGGCATATTTTCTTCCAAATATCCATAGACTCCCTGATAGCAGTGCCTAGTATTTTCTATTTTTCCCTTATGGGACCTATCAGAGGGCCCAACACATATTAGGTGCTGAACAAGTGACTGATTAATAATTTCAAATGTTCTGAGAGACTGGAAGGGACATATTGATTAGTAAGTGATATAAAGAAAATCACAAATCAGATGACTAAAGGGATCCTCTATGTAAGCCCTGGGTGTTTGTAATCAGCAATTAGCATGGGCAGAGGATGAGCCTACCTGCGTTTGAATGGGTGCACATGAGTACCTGCTAGGAGGGTCTGTGGATGGCAGCACTGGATTTAGAAAAGCAATGTCAGCAACTACTTTGTCTTAAAAACTAATGATAATAGTAACCATTAACAAAAACAGTAAATGGCTATTTATTACTAGCCATGTGACAGACTAAAGAGGAAGGAGTCTTAGAGATGATCCACTCAAACCATGATAGCTTATAGACAGAGAAGCTGATGCCCAGAAAGGTGCCCAAGGCTTTGTATAGATTGTTTAGGTCAGACCCAATACTGGAACCTGGTCTGTTGACTAGAAATTTCTTAGTCAGCAGGATGGGCTTCAAAGAAGCCTCTCCCAGTTCTCAATGAGGTGAGACTGGGCAGTTTGCAGGCATCAGAGCTTGAAGGCTCCTTTGTGCAGTCCCCAGCTCACTATCCCTAGAGCACAGAAAGAGGCACTTCCAGCAGGCCTTGATGTACAGGCTCTCACAAGTCCAAACATATTTTGTTGTCTGCATCGGGAGTAGCTTTACAGAGTCACTGAAGGATCCAAGCCACAGAGCACTTCTCTGTAAATGGAAAACTTGCAATAACACGAATCTGCTTTATCTTGTTACACAAAATGCTAAATACCTAACAATTTGATGGTCCACTGTAAATGAAATATTACAGAAGCCTTGCCTACAGTTTTACTATCATTTTTCCATCCTACTTAGATTATGGTAGAGCCACCCTATCATCATTTAAGGTATCTCTGTCACATGCTGACAAGAGTGCAGCTCCACTACTCCCTTCAGTTATCTCACAAAGAAGATTAGAACGGAAACAGAGTATTGCTTGCCTGCCCTTCTTATATTTTCCTTGGGTAAAGAGGAGGTCAGGTGTGCAGAGATGCTGTAAACTGCAGCTCTATTTGCACCTGAGGTCAGCAAGGAATAGACTCAGCTTTAGGAATCTGTTACTCTGGCTAGTGGCCGAGGTTGGTGTCTGCCTGGTGAATAAAGAGGCAGAACACAGGGGAAGTCAGCATACCTATGAGTCAGCCTCACCTGACAGTCTTTTCACCATAGGCTTGGGTACTGACAGCTTCAGCAAGAAAGGCTTCAACAACCCCACATCAGGGGGGTTCCTGATGAGGATACCACCTCTACTACACTGCTTCCCTGGAAAAGCTCCCAGCATACAGGGAGAACAGCATTTTTATTTTTATTTTTATTTTTACTGTCAGGAAGTTGGCTATGGTTTTCTGCTTTTTAAAGGGGGCTTACATTCAGAAAACTTCAGAATATTGTTAAATTAGTCTAGTGGTCGATAGTATAAAGTTTCAGGGTCAGAGTGTCAGGGTTCCTACTTCCTAGCTAGAGAACCTCCTTAATCTCTTTGAGCCCCATATGATTATCTACATATTGAGATGGAGATATCAATAATATTTACATTGTAGGGCAACTGTGAGGAATAGATTTGGGGTCTTCACAATGTAGATATAGATGCAAGACAGGTGCACAGTTCTGACAAGGTATACAGTATCACATGACTAATCTAAGGATGTCTCTCTATATATGTGCCTGTGTGTCTGGGTGTGTATGTGTGGGCACACCTGTGTATGTTTCATATGTTTCACCATTACCTACAATATATATTTCAGCTAGTGTGATACCTTGTCAAGACTGTCTGCCCAACTTGCAATACATATTTTAGGCAAAATACATATTTTGCCAACATCAGCAAGAGTGAAGGAAAAAGATGAGCAGATTCTTGAATTATGTACAATAATATATCTATAATGTTCTGAAGAGCAGTTGGCACAAAGCAAGGACTATACAAATGACAGCTATTATAATCATAGGAATGTGGGGGCTGGTGGCGCTTCTGTTGCCAACATTAACCATGTGTTTATTTTCACGGAGACCTTATGCTTCCTGTAGATGCCAGCATAAGATAGTGTGGCTGCATTGGCGCCTGACTCTGAAGTCTGCGAAGCATAGAATGACAACTGGAAAGGGAAAAGGGGATTCGGAGGATACTGAAACAAACTCTAGCTATTTTGCACATGGAGAAACTGAGGCACAAAAAGGAGACTTTAAGGCTATTCATTGAGTGAGAAAATGTATAAAGTTTAAATAAGTTGGAAGAAAAATTATAGCTAGCAGTTATTGAACAGTAACTCTGGACTGGGTATTATACCAAGCCCTTACAACAACCGTACTGTTTACATAGTACTGCACTGTTAGTTCCGTTTTACAGATAAGTAACCTGAGGCTCAGGGAGTTTAAGAAACCAGCCTAAAGTCAGATAGCTAGTTTGGTACCAGAGTTTGTGTTCTTGACTACTACATGATATTGTGTATGCAACTCTTCCTAGTAGGACTGTAGGTAAGGAGATTCAAATGGCTTGAGTTTAATCCAGGCTCTGCCATTTAATAGCTCTGCTGTTGGCCTGGGGCAAGTTATCCATCTCCTTGAGTCCTGGGTTCCTTAGATATAAGACAAGACAATCTGTGACTCATAGAGCTGCTGAGAAAATTAAACAGCAAGCATAGCCCAGTGCTTGAGACAGTTAGTCTGACTCACAGCTCTACCACTGAAACTGTATGTGACTTATTTTATAACTTATGTGGGTCCTCAATTTCCTCATCTGCAACAGGTTAAGTAATAAGACCTTTACATGGTGGACTTGTTGTAATGAGTAAAAAAGATCATTTATATAAAGCACTCAACATAGGGCCTGGGACTCAATGAGTACTTCCTAAATGTTAACTAGGATTGCTATTTTAATGAGTTAAAAAAAAACCCAACTATAGCAGGTAACATATTGCAGACAGTCAATAAATACTGGCTATTGAATGCATGATAAACTCAGTTCTTTTGTAAAATATTAAAAAGCATAACTATTTATACCTTAACTCCGTTTTAAACCTACCTGCTTTCACTGGCATGGACAAAAATGTGTCTGGAGTAAGAGGAAGGATAGGGAGAGAGCTAAGCAAGAAATGGGACAATTTTATTTACCCAGACTTACAAATCTCCAGAGACTTACCCGTGCCCTTCTTCCACTTTCTCTGCACCCCCCCTCCCTTTTCCTATTATACATGGAAACCTGATCCCAAGAAGGTATCTGGCTTTTAGATTTTGAACATCAAAAGCTGGGAAAGATAGGTCCTGAGGAAAAATAGAAAATAGCTTCAATTTTCCAAGAACTTAGAATGGATCAGGTATTATGCAAGGCATGTTAACATTGTAAAATATTCTTCTGCCTTTCTTGTTAATGTGTGACCATGGAAGTAGATTGCATTTGGACCTTTAAGACATTTCACCATAGAGGGAGCTTCAAGTACAAGAATCTATTCAGAAGCCGCCTCTGGGAAAACATCAACCAACCAGTTCACTCTCCATACTCAATGCTACTCAAGTTCTCCTGGGCCAAAACGGGGTTCCACAGACCCCCATGAAGCAATTTTCACATCTTTCCATAATCCTTCTAAACACTTTGGAAGGAGGAGGAGTTTCTTGAGGAAACTCAGACTCAAAGAGGTTGAGTGATCTCTCATACAGCAAAAAGTATCCATGGCAGAGATAGTGCTTGCCAAATACCCAAGTGCTACTTGGTCTTTTCCAGCCTCCTTTGCATTTAGGTTAGTCCTTGTGACATATAAGTGACGGTGACAGGTCCCACTCCCAGACTGAGCAGCTAAAACTTGTGCACTTCCCCCATCTCTCATACTCTGCCTCAGTTATCTCGGAGAGCTTGGGGGATGACTTGGCTTCAGGTTAGATGATGGTCTCCCAACTCCAACAGGACTACGACACAGGGAGGATTAAACCATTATCAGGCCGCTGGGAGTTCAGAGTTTGTCTGTTGTGCATTTAATTATCCTGACCAATGCATTAAGCAGAGCTAGAATTTGAAATAATTTCTAGCTCATTACACTATGTGTTTATCTTTTTACAATCAACACAGAATTAAAAGAGGAAATGACAGCTATTAGTAAAAAAAAAAAATGACCCTTTTTGAGCTCACATGTCCTCACATGGTTCTCTCTCAATTTTCCCTTTGTTTTCCTGCTTTGGATTCTGGCCTATAGAGATCTCCCTAGTGTAATAATGAAATAATCATATAAAATAATAATTGATATTATTTTAAAAACCTCCTCTGCCACTTACTGAATGTCCACTGGCCCATGGTCATTTAACTAGTAAGTGAAAGACTATGGATTCAAACCATGGAAGATCTAATGCCAAAGCTCATAACCAGACTCCAAATGTTTGTGCTTCCTGAGTGAGGTTGCTCATCTGCTACCGAAGGATTGGGATCAGCTGACATTGCTTACTTTTTTACTTACTCCCTCTCTCCCACAGAGATCTCATCTCCAAGAGGACCCTGGGGCCAGCCAGCTTTGAGCATCACATACTCAGCCCTCAGCAAGAACACAACGGTGATCTGAAAGGCATGGAGGCTGAAAACAGAGATCTCCCCTGGTTACCTCCTAGCTCCCAGCATGAGGAGGTTGTGGTTATCACCATGATAATGATTTTGCTAATTTTATTTCATCCATCCTCATCCCTCTGCTGAGAGCGTAGCAGCTGTACCGTTTGATGCTTATTATTCCCTTATTCTGATGATCATCACTCCTTATGTCCTCTCGTCAAATCTAACCTTCTGCTAGCCTTTATGCCCTCCAAGTTCTGACCCTAACTTCCTTATTTCCTACTTACCACCCTCTGCTTTAGGTAGTGGTCTAAATTTAATTCGCTATGTTAACTATTAATCAAATATCTACTATGTACCAGGTTCTGAGTGAGGCTGTGGGGAATGAATGGTGAATGTAAGATATGGCACTTGCTCATCTTAAGTGGCCTATGATTTTATCGGGGGTCAGACACAGAAAGGCAATTGCAATGCAGTGTGATAAAGGCTCTGATAGGGAAGGTCAGGCACTGAAGCCCAGATGGCACTTCAGCCCAATGCACTGAAGCCCAGGCTATGAGGAAGGGTGCTCTTCTCAGCACTATAAGAAGCCAATTTATCTGGTAAAGAATTCAAAACATTGATGGAAGGTAAGACACAGCCAATGTTGGGTTTTCTTGAATTCTTGGTTCCCAAACAGGACATGCAGCTGCTGGTGAGTCCTTTACACTGATACTGTGGCTAGAGAAATCTGATTCTAGAGTTCTGGTCTTATCACATAGCATACCGGTTTCTCCATCAGGTATGCCACAGGATGGTCCCTGACCACACACATGAGCAGAGGAACACACTGGAGGGCTATGAGGCTTTTGCAGAGCCATTTCTTAAGATAGTAAGTTTCCTGAATGCAGGAGCAGGGTCCTGTTAGATACAGAAGTTAGCTGTGCATTTCCCAATGGAACAGCAATAGAGACAGCTGAGGAGCTGATTTGCAGTGCCACCCACCAGATCTTGTTTCTATTTTTATGATTTCAATATTTCAGTAAGTAATGTTTACTTAAATAATTTGGAATCACTGTTTTTTCTTTTGTTTATAAAGCAGCTAAGTGATAATATATTAATCTCTAGTTAGGAGGGAAATAATACTTTAGGAGAAAGAACTTAGGAAAAATCACAACTGCAGAGATTGCAGGGCAGTGTTAGTTTCCATCTCCAAGGCCTCTGCTGAACAACATCAAAGCTGCTGGTTGTAGGCAGCTCAGTAAAGTAGAACAAGTGTCAGGAAGTGAAGAGATCTCATTTCCAAAACCATAGAGTGTTTCCATGACCTTGAAGAAACCACTTCACCTTTGAGCTTTAGTTCCTGAGTTTGTTAAAGGCAGGGGGTGGGTGAATTAAAATATAGACTCCCCATCACAGCCCCACCTGATCAGGGCTCTGCTCATTTCTCTCCTTATCCTGCCTCTCCTTTCTCCTTTTCCACTAAGCTCCAGCCACACTCTGTCCTTCTGACTTTTAAGAAGCCTGTATCAGGGCCTTTGTGTTTGCTCTCATTACTTTCTGAGTTGCTCCCCTATCCTTTCAAGATGAGACTGGCTCCTTTTTGCATTCAGGTTTCAGCTCTGACAGGTTTTCCCCTGATTCTCTTAGCTAAAACAGTCCTCCCCATACTACTGAATCACTTGTTTCAGATTATTAATAGTGTTCGTCACTTTCTGAGATCTCTTATTTGTATGTATATTCTCAATCGCTTTCCACTAGAAGGAGAGCTCTATGTGAGCAAGGACTCTGTCAATTTTGTTTAATGCTCCGACCCCTATACTGAGAACGAAGTCTAACACATAGTATGTGCTTAGTAAATGTCAAACAGCCAACTGAATAATAATAAAAATAATAATAGGTGCTTGTATGAGTCTCTGCAGTTTTTAAAATACTCTGTACAGTTTAGTCTCATTCAGGCTTCACTATCCTGTCAGTTAAGCAAAAATTATTGTATTTCATCACCAAGATGGAATTTTTTTTACTAGTAAGATAATCAATTCAGTAATTTTTGAGGCTGTGAAAAGGGCAAGAAACACTCTATTTGATGTGCTTACAATTTTTAAGGCTGAATCTGATAAGAAATATCAATGGTTAAAAGAAATACATACACAACTCAGAATCAAGAAAATTTCATGAATACCTGCTATGGTTTGGATATGGTTTGTATGGCCCTACCAAGTCTCATCTTAAATTTGATCCTCAATGTTACAGGTGGGGCCTGGTGAGATGATCTCTCATGAAGGGTGGTGCCATTTACCTGGGAGTGAGTGAGTTCTCACTCTTGGTTCCCGTGAGAGAACTAGTTGTTGAAAAGAGTCTTTCTTCCTCTTTCTCACCTCCTGTCCCATCAGGTGATCTGCACACACCAGTTCTCCTTTGCCTTCTGCTGTGAGGCCTGAGTCCTTGGCAAGAAGCAGATACAGCCTGAGTCCTTGGCCAGAAGCAAATGCTAGTGCCATGCTTCACATATAGCCTGCAGTACTGTGAACCAAATAAATCTCTTTTCTTTATAAATGAGCCAGCCTCAGGCATTCCTTCATAGCAACACAAACTAAGACAATGTCCATTTAAAAAACGGGGGAGAAACGTTTCCAATGGCCTGAAGCTGGCCAATGGTAAAGGCTGGCTTTCAAACTACTTTTTCTTCTGGTGCCTTTGGTATCCCAAGTGAATGGTCGTGACTAGCATAATCTCCATTACTTCCCTTTTCATAGCTCAGAGGACTAACTCTGCTGTACCTTGCATATTCTTGGAATTCTAAAATCATTCTCCCTCATCTTTGCTTCCACATACCCTAGGTTTTAAGACAATGAGAACTAAAAAAGGTAAACATGAGCTTCAATTGACCCAAAAGGATTTGGTGAGAGAAAAGAATTAACTCAAATAGAATTACAAAGGAAGATTGTGGCTTCTGTTCACCAAATGTGGCCAGGGTGCTTGAGTACAGAGCTGGTTGGAAGGAGGAGGCCAGACTAGATGCTTTTCACGGTCATTTCTAATCCTAGACTTTGGTTTTGGTTGGGAAGAAAAGCAAACATGCTCAGGCACATTGAAACTACCCCAAGCATGTGTGAGTCTGCTGCATTGATAGCCTGTGAAATTAAATATCTAGGTATGACATATTTCCTTCAATAGGACTTACGATAATAGTTTCTTTTTAGGAGGTCTGAGAGGGCAGGGAGGCCATCAGAGGATTATATACTTATGGATAAAATTCACCTGCGGGGACCATCTCACCCAGCTTGGGTTTTTTGGATACAAAAAATACAATAATATTCTTCCACTTCATCCATGAGGTAATAGAAACCTGCTTGTTAAACATAATAATGCATATAGAGATCTTACACCTGTGTCTGGCAAATATCAAGTGTGAAAATATTTTGGTTAATGTCATATTATTATATTCTAAGCTGACAAATATTTAAGTAGGCACTTTGCTATGTGTAAAGACTTAAGAAGACAAAGAAAGTAGCCACTGCTAAGGAGCTTGCACTCCAGTAGAGAGAGATTACATCTATACGTGTTGAAAGGGACTGTGTGAAAATGGTTACAGTAGAAAGGGGACAGTCAGAACTTTTGTATTCAGCATAACTATTATGCTTGGGTTCTCATGAGGTAGATCTAAATAAAGACCAATTAGGAAATTGGAATAAAATAATGAAGAATAAGCTACCCAAGGAAATATGAGCTGTTGAGGTGAAAATGACCATTTTTAAGATTTTAGAAATATATTAAATAATTCAGCCGTGCACAGCGGCTCATGCTTGTAATCCCAGCACTTTGAGAGGCTAAGGAGCATGGATCACTTGAGGCCACAAGTTTGAGACCAGCCTGGCCAACATGTGAAACCTCGTCGCTAAAACAAACAAACAAACAAAAAAAAACCCTTAGCAGGCCATGGTGGTGCACACCTGTAGTCCCAGCTACTTATGAGGCTGTTGTAGGTGAATCACTGTGCAGGTGGAGGCTGCAGTGAGCTGAGATCATGCCACTGCACTCCAGCCTGGCCAACAGAGTGAGCCTCTGTCTCAGAAAAAAAAAAAGGAAATATGTTAAATAATTGTGCTTTTCCTACCACTGGGTAGATAGTTCAGCAGGCCTGTTTATCTGACATGCCACACTTCCCTCTGTTCTCTGTAGCCCCAAGAATAGAGTTCGTATAATTCAGAAGCTGTATTCCCCTGCTTCTTTGAGAAGTGGATATTTAAAAAGTACTGCAAGTGAGGGAGAATGGTACTGAGGCCACTGGCTTCGCAGGACAAGATGACATGCTGGCCCACGACTCAATTACAGAGCAGTGTCCCAATGTCCCTCATATAACAGTCGTTCTGCAGATTGTGACAGCATTTCCAAGATGATTCAAACACTTAACGTTGTTAAACAAGGCAACAAGAACCCTTTCTAATAGGGCTCCAGGTAGCTAAACAGATCAGAGAGCTCTTTCCTCTTCTTTTATGGAAACAGCACTGGAATGGGAATTATGGGATTCAAGTTCTGGTCCCAACTCTGTGCTTTCTGCCGCCCTCAGCCACACTGTGAAACTCAGTGGGACTGGCTGCTCCCCGTTGGCCTTCTACTTCTAAAATCCCAGGAGCTAAGATCTGATGGAGAAAATAGGAGGCTAGAAAGATTCTCTTCTGGTTCCTCTAGTTTCCTTTCCTCCTTCAGAATTTTGTTGGATCACGGAGGCCACACTAGCCCTGGAGGCATTTGCTATGGGACTGCAGCCGCATAAAACCAGCTTTGGCAAAATAAAAACATCATATACCTAGTGTTTGCATTCACAAGCTGTCCTGCCTGAGCTCATTATTCCCAGTCCATCATCTTCTTCACCTCTATCTGCTTGGCCCAAATCTCCCATCCTAATTTGGTTGTGCAACTCATTTCCTTAATTTCCCTCCAACTAAAGTCTCTTAAGAAGAAAGTGCTGGCAAAAAAGGTAAAGGCATTTAAAGAACTTGAGTGTTCTGTCTCCTTTATGTATTCTTTATGCTCTTGTACCTTTTATGGGGTTGAAAGCCTCGCACTGATAGCAATGAGTTATTCAGGGCATACAGTGTTACTGGGCCTGGGTGTAATGTAAATGGAATTATTTGCCGTGGAAACACCCAGTCCAATCTCTTAGCAAATTGCAATTCCTGAAACTAGGTCCCTTTGGAAGGTACTTAAATAAACGTATACCTTGTCTGAGAGATTTGCAGCAATTCAAGAAAAATATTGGGTTCTAATATGAAAGTAGATTGTCCTTGCATGAGGTTTCATAAAATTTAACAATCATTTATCATAATTTTTTAATTGCTAAATTGTTCACTGTTTGACCAGTTAGGTTGAAAAAGTAAAATTCTTCAAAGTAGATTGCAAAGTAGTTGTCACTTTAATATATATGTCTATATATGTGTGTGTTTATGTATGCATATGCATATTTATGGGACAAAATTGAGCAGGCTTTATGTTTTGCCTGGATAGGTAAACAATTATTAAACTCAGCTTTCTTCTATGTTGAAACTGTGTTAGAACCAATGTCAAAGAGGTTATAAAACACCACCCTACTCTAGAAAAGGTGTGTAAGTCTAACTGAGGAGTTCTGTACTTATAAACATGAACCGACTATAGTCATCCCTCAGCATCCACGAGACATTAGTGCTAGACCCTCCAGTTCCCTATAGACACCAAAATCTGTGGATGCCCAAGTCCCTGAAATGAAATGAGATAACATTTGCATATAACCTACCTATGTCCTCCTGTATACTTTAAATCATCTCCAGATTGCTTAGAATACCTGACATGATGCAGATGCTATCTAAATTGTTGTTTTACTATAGTGTTTTTTTTTGTATTTTTTTATTGTTGTATTGTTATTTTTTATTTTTTTTTTTTCTGAATATTTTCAATTCAAGGTAGAATAATTCATGGATGTAGAACCTGTGTATGTAGAGGGCTGAATACAGATGAAAACTGGAAGGCTACAGGCAGGCAAGATCATATGCCCAGGTACTAACTATGAAGCTGTTCAGGGAAAGAAGTTACCCACGTGAGATGGAGGAGGCAGACTTTCTGCAGTTTTAATAAAAGTTGGAGGAAGTTGCCCAGTGCTCTGTTTTAAAGGACCATGAGAAAAATTCCTTTCCGAGTTCAGATCTAGGAGGATGCCTGCCTTTCCTGAGAAACAGCATGGCAACTGTAATTCTGGGCAAGGCTTGTGGCAGATGCTTTGTAAAGCCTAGAAGAAAGTTCACTCGAGGCTGGAGCAACACAAGGTGGAGACCAGTTTAGGGGCTTAGAAGTGGGATTTTATAAAGACCACAGTGCCTGCAATAGTAAAGGAAGTATCCTGAATTCAGAATCAGGAGTCCTGGGTTCTCACAACAGCCTCACAAGTAACTCCCTCCTTGAATGAATCACTAAACCCTTTCCAAATCATATTAAAGTGTGCCTTTAAAAGTTTTTCAAAGTACGATGAAATAACATTTGAAGGTGGGGAGGTTGTTTGAAGGTTGTGCCATAGCGGCATCACCTCCCTGGATATCTTGGGAAGGAGAACTCACAAAAAGAATGATGTATGTTCTCCCCACACTTTCTCCCTGGGCTCTCCCTGAAGCACACTGACTTATTTTCTGGTACCATAACACGTTCTGGAGATTTACCCCTTATGAGATAAAATGCAGGCAGGAATAGATCAGTGGCTTTCACATTATGGTTCTCGGGAGCTATAGGGTTTGAAAGAAAGGATTTAGAGCCACCATGGTAGGCAAAGAGGCAAAACACAGACATTCATCTCACACACTCACCCTTACATCTCACACAGGAGGCCTGGGCTCCAGCCCTTGTTTTGCTATACTTTATTAATTAATTTTAGGTAAATTTCTTGTTTTGGGTCTCAGTTTTCTACTGAAGACTTTGAGCCAAATTCTCTCTGAATTGAATGCAAAAGGTGTTTTTTGTAGATAGCTTCCCAGGGAAAGAGTCCATAGCTCTAACAGATTTACTGGGGTTCATGCCCCCCCAAGTTGTTAAGCACTCATTTAATAATGCTAAGCAATGAAATCACAACTGCCAATACTTGTGAGTACTGACTGTGTTCAGTACTGTCCTAAGCATCACACATGTTTAACTCCTTTAATTCCCATGACTAAGTGCTCCTTTATCTCCAATTTAGTGATAAGTAAATGAAAAGAGGTTAAGAAGCTTTTCCAAAGGGCACAGAGTAAGTCATAGATGCCAGATTTAAACCCAGGCAGTTGGGTGACAGAGCCCACATTTTAAACATTACATTTCCGTTACTCTCTAATAGCCTGAGGAGAACCATCTCCCCCCAGTTACAGCTGAGGCTCAAGGGGCTGGCACAGTTTAGAAAGCATCTAGTTCAGTGGCTCCTAAGCCTTATCACATTCCTTCGGACTCTCTTCTCTTTCCATCATCAGTGTCACGTGTTGTTTATAGTATGCTCGTATAGAAGCTTCCCTAAGAAGACAGGACAGGAGTGCATGTGCGGAGTCTCAGTACATGTGCAAGTGTGTGTGTACACACGAAGGTGTTTAAAATGTAGGGGTGAGTTTGGGGGAGGGGGGTGAATGTCTTAGCTTTTTGCCCCTTTGCCTACCATGGTGGCTCTATATATTCTCTTCTACCTTCCAGCTCCAGAGAACATCATGCGAAAGCCACTAATCTCCTCCTGCCTGTCCTTTTGTCTTATAAGGGGCAAATGAGGCCCAGAGAGCAGGTAGCAGGAGGCACAGAACACATCAGAGGTGGAGCTGGGTTGTGGGGCCCATGCTGGCGTGTGATGGCATCATCTCAGCTGACTGCAAACTCCACCTCCCATTTTCATGTGATTCTCTTACCTCAGCCTCCCAAGCAGCTGGGATTACAGGTACAAACCACCACAGCCAGCTAATTTTTTGTATTTTTAGTAGAGACGAGGTTTCACTATGTTGGCCAGACTGGTCTTGAACTCCTGACTTCATCATAATCCATCCTCCTTGGCCTCCCAAAGTGCTGGGATTATAGGCGTGAGCCACTATGACTGGCCTGGGCACTTTTCCTTTTGTGCATGATCTCCTTACTGTACCAGGCCACCACCTGTTCATGTGTGAGGGATTGTTATCAGACAAGGACACAGTTACATATCTTTCAAGGCTTTCCTGGGCTACCTGGATGTTTCAACACCTCTTACCATGAATAGGCTGGGAACAGACAACAGAAGGCTTTCTAGGATAGGGCAAATGGAACAAAAGCATTGGGGTGGTTTGGCAATGTCAGGAAAGACAATGTCCTTTCAATGTCAATGGCAGAAAAACATTCAGCTACAAGTGGTGAGATTAGGATGGGGTGAGGGCATTGATAACCTAGAAGATCTCTACAAGCTTCAAGTCAAATCACGCCCTTTGTGTGTTTTGATTAGGCCAGCTTGGATGGAGGAGGAAGATAGCAGCTTTCACTCTGCTGGTCCCCAGATTCAGGTGAGACATATTCTTGCAGATAGAACATGTCTGGGGATGTCAGATCTATTTACAAGCCACGGCTCTGCTGGCCTCCCTGCCACCTACCCTCCCTTCCAGGTTTGTTGTCATGGTCCTTTGCTGCCTCAGCAGTTGTCAGCTGCATCTGGCTGAGTGTTCCAAGGAACAGGCTTTCAGGGAGCTGTGACCTGAGTTAAGCAGGGAGGGGAACACTCTGGAGCAGGGTGAGGACCAGCAGCCACAGTGCTTACAGCCAAGTCCCTGAGATGCTGAAGGGCTGTTCAACTTTTATCTGCACAGCCAGCTGAGGAACACCCTCATAGGACCACAGTGAGGAAGGGAAGCTGTGTGTTCTAATCCTGTCTGCTCTCTCGTTTCACACTCAGGGCTCTAATGGGGTGCAGATGATGAAATATGCATTCTCAGCACCATATGGGGTGCCAGGCACTATGTTAGGTACTAAGGGAAAGTGGAGATATAGCAGGTCCCCAGGAAACTTTCAGCATAAAGAGGGAGGCCAACTTAGACCAAGTGGATATACCGGTTATAACTAGAAGTGGCAACAAACTACATCAAGAAGTGGTAATAAACTACTGAGCTAGATGAACACATAACCAGCGGGCTTGATTGAGTCTAGGGGCATGGGCAAGGATGGCTCCTGTGTGGCAGCCATAGAATTGATCTGAGCTCTGAAGCATTGATAAAATAAGTAGCAGGAGAAGTAGGAAGAGCATCAGAATGGAGAGAACAGCAGGTATAAAAGCCTTGAGGCTAGATAGACCACTTCATGATATTCACATGAAATACCAGTGACATATCATACACATACATGCACGCACACATAAATCCTCCTTACTCAGCACTTCCCATATTATACACTTTATATTTTCTCATTTTCCTTTCCTTGAGATGTTGGAGAGGCAGACACAAATGATGGAACACAGTTAAGTGAAGAGAGAGGTTAGGTTGGACCATAATGGGGACAAAAGGGAGGTCCATAACATCCTAGAAGGTCCCCCAGCCAAGGGAAATTTATTGAGTAGATAAATCTCGCTCAGAGGAAGATTTTCTAGGCAAAGGGAGAGAGGCATAATATGACAGTCTTAGGCAAGGGGGCACAACTTAAGTGAAAGCTTAGAGGTAGAAAATGACCTGGTACTTGAATAGGCAGCTACCAGCATTTTAGTGTTACTATGAGGCACAGCAAACGCCAGTGCAAAGCAGGGAGTGGAAGATTAGGCAGGAAACCCTTGCATGATATCCCTGTACACATTTCTTTCCATGAATATTTATTGGGCATCTGCTTTGAACTAGGCCCTAAGGCTATGATCCCGCATCAAATCAGACTTGGTCCATAGTCTTGGAACCAGGACTCACACAAAGCAAGTGCTCAATCCAGTGGGAAGGACAACCCAATAATCAAACAAATGGGATTTGGGGAGATGACTGGGAGGAGTAGCTAGCAGCCAACCTTTGTAGACCCTATTAAGAATGTTGGTACTCATTTCCATAGCAGCGAGAAGCTCTTAGAGGATTTTAAGCAGAGTTTTAAACATGTTCAGATTTGCATGTTGAAAAGATGATTCTGGTTGCTGTGGAAGGAGGACATGTATTCTGACTAGACACCCGGCCCCTCTCTGCTGACTGATCTCTGCCATGTCAATGGAAGGGAACCAGGAAATCCACTCTACAGTGCATCTGCCCATGCGGAAATCCCAGCAGCTTCCACTCGCTCTCTTTACACTTGAGCCATCTCGGGTCGCTAACAACGCCGCCCTCCTGACTGCCTCTGAGGCCAACTGCGATGTCTTGGCAACAATTCTATTAATATCAGAGCTAGGAATGAGCCGATGGGAAGCTGTTCATCCATGTAATGAGGTTTCAGTTATATTTTAGAAATTTGTCAGATAATTTGGTAAGAGACAGCAGAGTTTTTCCATTTGTCACAAAACAGGGGAAGTGGAACTCAAGTTCCTGGGCTTCAGATGCAATGTGAAAATTGTCCTCTGTATCTGAGATGCTCAGAGCAAAAAAGCAGATGTGAAGGGACAGTGGCAGTGAGAGGGGCTCAGGACAGCTGTGGGTGGCCAGGCAGGGAGAGTGGACACTGAACAGTGGTCAAGCACTTGCAGTCAATTAAGCATCACCGACACCATCTCACAACAGCCCTACGGGGTAGGCAGAAGCAGCTCAAAGAAGAATTCGAATCGATATCTAACTCCAAAGTCTGATTTTGCCATTACTCTGACATTTTGCTAGATAGCTGGATAAAGCAGGGCTTAATAGGTGCAAGTTTTGTGTAGAATTGTGCAACTTACTTTATATAAGGAAGAAATGGGCTCAAAGCTATTAAAAAGAGCATCTTTCCCACCAAACTTAGAAGAATCTTAATACTGCATGTTCTATGATTTCAGCATTCATGAGCTCTGATGTGGTCATTCTGGGCAGTGCTCTCAAGCATGGGACATGCAAGGATCTTTGAAAAAGCACATGGAACTTACCTTGAGTAGAACTGAATCACATAGTAACAAAACGGGTCCTGTTTAACCACTTCAGTATTCTCAACTGTATCAGTCAGTGTTTTGCAACATCACTTGCCAATCACCTGGGGAGCTTTCATAAACTCCTAGGCTCAAGCCACACCTCAGAGATGCTGATTTAATTAGTCCCCTGCAGTGCTCCTCACACTTTCATGTCATGCAAACCCTTTGGAGATCTTGGCAAAATGCAAAATGCAGATTCTGATTCTAAAAATCTTGGCGAGACTTGAGACTCTGCATTTCTAACAAGCTCCCAGGTGATGTCAACGCTGGTTATGGGGCTTCACTTTGAACAGCTGAAGTCTAGAGAGCAGCCGAGGTTGAGAACCCTAGTTTTAAGGATTCAGTTTCAGATTGGTGCTCGTCTTTTTGTCTCTCTTTTAAAGGTTTAATAAATTATTAATCAATTATAATGAGTTATACATATATATGCAACACAAATCAAATAGTAAGCAGTGAACAAAGACGTCCCCTCCCCATCTTTCCCCACTATGGTCCCAACTACTAGAAACTCATTTCCTCTACAGGATTAAACACTGTCATTCTTCCTCTATAGGATCAAATATTGTCTTTCTTACAGAGGGATCCTTGCAGACACAACCATAAATGTACCTGTGTATATAACCTTTAAAAAGCCACAAACAGCAGCTTTCTATTTAGCACTTTTCCTTACTAATATATCTCAAAGATTGTTTCATAATTGTACATAAAGAGCTACCTCAGTTTTTATTGTGGCAAAAGATATATAACTTGTTCCAGTTTAACCATTTACCTGTGCAGTTCAGTGGCATTAAACGCATTCACGATGCCGGGCAACCATCACTAATACCCATCTCCAGAACGACTTGATATTCCCAATCTGAAACTTTCCACTCAACAAAGAGGGCTAGTTTATATCTAACTCTCCTTCTAAAGGTCTCAGAACCAGAGCTGTCAGCAACGTCTGGCTAGAGTTTACACATGTTGTTCTGTGTTTAATTTTATAGTCATTCTGTTTGTGATAAGAAATACGAATTGTCCCCTTAAAGTAGTCTTTCTTTTAAACAAACCTAAGTTCCATTGAAATGACAATGTCTTATAAGTATCAGTGAAGGCTGCACCTCGCTGTGCCACAAGATGTGAAAGTTGAACATGAAGGACTGAAGCAAAGGGCACTCCCTTGGCCCCCTGGTGATCATGCAAATGACCTTTACCTTCACTCGCTGGACAGCAAAGATGGCTTTCTCTTTTGGGCCTCATGACTTATACCTGCAGGCAGCCTTTTCTAAGTGCTAGAGTTGTTTTCAGACCACAAAGCAGTTCCTCTTTTCTCGTCCTTAGCAAAATGGCAAACAAGACTAAAGGTTTAGGCCTCTTCTGGGATTTTGTGTCCTGATAGAGACAGGGAACACAAACCCAGGCATTTACCAGTAGGCAACATTAAGGAATTTCCCTTCCAGAAAATGACATCTTTTCATGTGGCTGGGTGTCTGACCTCTCGAAGAGAAGTCAAAGAAGGATCAGCATCTGTCTCATACGAAAAGCTTCACAGCAGGCTGAAGAGAAGAGGCAGATTCACTGTGCAGCCCAGAAAAAGGGCTCAGGATTGGGAGTCCATACACCTGGCACTAAGGTCTGGGATTACCACCAACTGGTTGTGTGTCTTGTAGCAAATCAGTTACCTCTCCAAGCGCTGGTTTCTTCATGTGCAAAATGCAGAGGTGAAGATCTTGTGACGATTAAATGTAGTAATACATGGAGGTATTTAGCGCTGGACCTGGGACATTGTTAGTGCTCAGCAAATGGAAATATTATAGTTTCAGATGCTTCATTGAAAAGGAAGAACAGAGGAGGATGTGGGCAAAAAGGCAGATCCAAGGACAGTCGGATGGTGACCGCCCAACCAAATTTTCACCTATGACTACCCAGTCTAAGTAGACAGAGAAACACTGAGATGTCGATAGAAAACAATGTGTCTGCAAATAATACCAGTGACCCAATACTTAACCCTCTCCCTTATTTATTTTTACTCATAAACAAATCAAACAAAAAGCAATCTGAAAAACAAATCTGCAATAGACACACACTTGTCTTAGAAGCTGACATGCTGATTCAGTGAATACACCTTTGAGCGGCTCCTATGTGCTTGGAAGCTACTCTGGGTGCTGGGGACAGGGGCACACAAGACGGAGAAGACCCTTGCACTCTGGGACTGACATCCTAATAGGGCCCCTCCAAGCCCCTGATCCAAGGCCATTCAACTGGCCCCACATATAGCCTCTGCTTTTCTCTGAGGGTCCTGGAAATGCAATCGTATCTGCTGATTTTTCTGCCCCACAGAGGATGGAAATGGAATGGTTTTATTTTCAGAGGTAAGCACAAGTATTTGTTTGGAAGACCTTTCAATTATTAGGAAAGAAAAAAGTTTACACTTATCGATGAAGTGTCTTCCTGTGATGGAGAGAGTAGACAGAGCAGAAGGGAAAATAACCTGTGGCCAGGGTATGAGACAGAAGCTGTGCTGCCATCGATCGGAAGGCTGGCAAACAAAAAGCAGGGCAGCCTGACAGGGCTTGAAAATGCAACCTCAGTATTAGCTTCAAAAGGAGACTGTGCACACAAGAAACACTTGTGCATGATCTTGTGGTAGAAAAGGAAGAGTTTAACATCAAATTACCCCCCCGTGCATGACACTGGCCTGGAGAATGCATTCTGACATCTAAATAACTGGTTTCAAATTCCAACTCCACCATTTAATAGGCACTTAACCTTACTAACCTTGGTTTTCTAACCTGTAAACGATGATGACAGTATTTACTTCATTAGGTTGGAGGTTAAGTAAAAAGGCATATACACAGGAATCAGCAAAGTACCCAGGATGCTGTGAAAATGTTATCATAAATGTGTGCAGAGCTGACCGAAATAAATGCAGTATTATGTGACTGTGGAAAATGCATTTGTTCATGATCACACAGGCATTAAAGGGGATGATGTCCAAGCTTTAACTAGATTCTGATTTCTCTTTACACACCTTCCTGATAACATCCAGCCTGCATAAACATCACTTAGGAGGAACAAACAGCACTTTCTTGACATACAGCCACAATGGAACCACCATTTGTCTGTGTTTGTAAATGACAGGATACACAAGCTAGTCCTCAAGCCAAGAAGCCAGTTACTTAAATTATCTCATAGCATTGAAAATATACTTTATGATCTGTGATCAGATCCCACTTATTAAACCAGGCTGAACAGAGAACAAGAAAAGAAAGAGAAATTGGAAAAATGCAACAGGATTGCTGTTCAAAAGCATGAGACTGAGGTGCTTTGGAGAAACAAAAGCTATGCCCTTGTGTTTACCTACTGGGACATTCCCTTGACAAAAGGGTTGTCCGGGAAAGCCAAGCCTAGCAGTTAGGAAACTCAACCATGTCTGAATAAAATACTAGGCCACAGCTGCAATGACTCAGGAAAACAAGTGAGGCAGGTTTGACCCCATCCCTTGCCAGCAAGACAGGTGTTTCAAGGCTAATCTATAATGTGTTATCAAACCATCTCTGTGAGCCTGATTCAGGCAATAGGAGTTTGGAGCAGCTGAGCAGAGTTGAAGGGTATATGTTTAAACACACAAGCTTGGGGTTAGGCCTCCGTGTTGTCATCACAAGCAGCTGGGTGCCCCTCGCCAAGTTTGTGTGCTCCTTAAGTTTCAGTTTCCTCTTCCTTAAATAATGAGGATAATACTGGAATTGACTTTAGAGTATTGCGATGTTAGAATTACATGAACTAATTAAGTAAACTTACACATAATAAATACTCAATAAAAGGAAGGTATTAATTATTAACTGCTGCTATTACGTGGGAAGCACCTGAGACCTTGCGTGTTTGGTGCAGACAGCAGAAGAATGACTCCTTTATCAGGGTCATAGTGCAGTTATCGTGCGCTGGGATCGCAGCAGAAGCCAGGGCCCACCCGGTTGGAGAAAATGAGCTAGTAAAATAATTCTACTATCCAACTGGCTATTCACAGCTAAAGGGCACAAGAAATGGTAATTGTGTTTGACCAGCCCAGCACAGCCCTTGAAACAATTTCGTTTTGTCACTTATTCTAACACTGGTGCTAATTCAAGAGATTTTCTATTAACAGATTTAAGCCAGCAAAGGGCAATGGTATCACAGGGCTGAAAGAAGTCCTCAAAACAGCCAGGTCCAGAGTTCTGTCTTGGGAAACAGTAGCTCCACTGATTGGTTTTAATAAGCAAATTTATGACCTCAAGTCTGGTGTGGTTGCCTGCCCACAAAGAGAATCCTGAAGAGAGGAGAAAGTTCTGGCCGATCTGGTGAAATCCTAGAGGCACAACTTAAGTCATTTGCAACAAGAAGACATTTTCACTCACCCAGCTAAAGATGACAGGACACCAATAATTGCTTAGAAAGTAGATTGGATCTTGAGTATAAACTCCTGTCAAACTGAATTGCCAGTGAAATTTGTGTTTCCTTGAAAGTTTATTGAAACATGATATTGAAGAGGGAAGGCTGTGGATTATAACAGTTCGAAATTCTAATCCTGATTCTAGGCATGTGGCCTGCCTATTCATTAGATCCTCACACTTCCAAGACGGGATGATAGGACCTATCTCATAAAAGGATTGAGGGAAAAGTAGCAGCAGCAGCAAACCTCTGAAGTTCATTACAGACCAAGTACTATTTAAGCTCTTCATATGTATTCATTTGTATAACTCTCACAACAACCCTAGGGGATGAGTTCATTATTATCCCCATTTGTAGATGAGGAAACTGAAACAGAGTGATTGGGAAACTTGCCCAAGGTCATACAGCCAGCAACTGGCAATGCCAGCCACTGTAAGCCATGACCCACCCCCTTAGCCGCTATGATAAATTACCTCTTGCAATGAGAGAAATGCTTCTATCAGTGGCAGATATAAAGTAGTTAATACATTTTGACTATCATTCTTAGTTATTAGTTCCTAGCATGGCAGAGAGTAAGCTGAAAATTCTCCTAAAAAGTTAAAGAATTTAAAACAGTTTGGTTTCAGCCTTGTAAATAATGTATACTCTTAGGGCTGATTTCGTGTTCTCTTTTGGCAAGATTTTTTTCTTTATGAAAATATTTGCCATTTTCTGTAAAGGCCACAAAAGTACTGCAGGAAAAAAGGAGTCCTTTTAGAACATTTTTCCTAAGTCTTGGTAAACAAGAGAAATGGACAATGGTGAAATAAAGTACACAGTTTCCAAGTACATTCATAGGCCTCATCTCATCAGATGGCATCCTGTGAAAAGCAGAGGCCTGGTAATGTCAACTGATGTATCAACAAGGATTGCCAGGTAGTACAGCCCAGTAGAAGGCATTGCACCTGGTGAATGAGAGCATGTGCTCCTAATGAACAAGCATGGGTTCTATCACCTACCACCTGGTGACCTTGGAACTTTTAAATCTTACATTTTCAATTTCTACAGAGACAGTAGGCATTGGATAACCTACATGAGATTATCCCAGGAAAAGTCTTAGGACTTAGTAAATTCTTGATAAAAGTTCATTGTCAATATTGCTATTATCTCCATCACGGCAAAAGGAGCTGACAAAGAATTCCTGGGAATTAAGGCCAGGATTCAAGCCCAGGTTTAGAAACTTAATGTAATTCCCTTTTCATAATACAACATTGCTTATGGGCCCCTAGCTCCCCAGAAAATTGTTGGCATTCTGACTTGGCTCCTAATTCAAAATTTATTTTCTTTCAAAAAAGCCATTTTCTAAAATCTGCAAATGAAGACTAGCATAGGGAATTAGAACAAGGAGCTACTTAAAAACAAGATCATAGGAGCCAACCTGAGGATCAGATATAAAATCAGATGTCTCTTAAATCAAACAGGGACAGGGCCGGGGCTGACGCCAAAACGCTTAACACCCATTACAATGAAGAACACATAAGTGCAATAAGGGACCCATAAAAACCACCAGCATGTGAAATACTGCCAAACGCTGTGTGGTTGCCAAGGAGGAAGCAGCACTAGGCTGGATTCAAATACTTCTCTCTGCAAAGCAAATAGGCTGGGTGTTAATTAAAGCGTGTAAGTTGATTCTTGAGGTAGATGCCCGGAAAAAGAAATTCTGCCTAGAAGTCGCTTCCTTTCGTAGATTTCTCTTGGAACTGTGGATTTTTGGCAAATGAAATTTTCGAAATCAAACACACCTTCCTGTGTATTCCCTGCTTCCCATTGCTTGTGGAGCTGGGTGCTTTTCAGTAAGAGCCGTATTGTGCTGTTTTCTGCATCACTGTCACACTCAGTGTTTTGCAAAGGGCTCACATTACCTACGCGTCTCACAACAACCTCACGTGCTTTAGAGGACAGTAGTTGTTATTTTATTTACAGAGGAGAAATATAAGAAATGCAGCCACTAAGCGACTTACCCACAATTGCAGAGAGGAGTACAGCTCATAGAAACACCTTGGATCCCCTGATCCGAAATATAGATCTCTTCCTATCTTAAGAATGAATGACACCCAAAACAGAAAGAGATATATGAGCAAAGTTCACTGGAAATTTAAGTGGCTAAAGCAGGATAGAAGGGTGCACTTTCAGCTTTCTGAAGTTGTACTAGCATAACGAGTACCCCCACATCATTAAGAACAATACCTGGTGGCTAGAAGGACAACCAGGGGTGACTCATAGATGTTGTCGTTTTTCAAGACTGGCCAGCAGAGCCAGTCTTACCACACCTTGCTGTTTCTCAGGGGACTAAATCCATTTGATGCTATTTAGCCTTTTTCTTTATCTTACCCCAAGAGTGAAATCAGCTGCTCCCTGCGCACTTAAAAACCCAGGTGTTCTTTACTTCAGTGTTTAGACCAAGATGTTTACCTTTCTGAGGTGGATTGAGCAGAGATGTTCAATGAGAAAGAAGTAAACTGGTGGTCATGATATCTCCCATTCCCTTCGATTACTCATTTACTCAACAAGCATTAGCCAAACCCCTGCTATTATTGGGAACTCTGCTAAGCCCAGCAGACACAGTAGTGTCCAGGAGGTAGAAGATATGAAAGGTCTCTGCCCTCATGGGACTTTTGTGCTAACTGGGGAGTTAAAAAATAAATGGGAAGACAGAATTTCAGACTGTGATAGACATTATGAAAATAATCAACACAGGGAGAGGAATTTGGGAAGCATTTTGGATGCTGTGATCTAGGAAGCTCTCTGTGAAGACATGGCCTTTGAGCTGAAACCTGATTAAAAATAGGAAGCTAATATTGGGGAAAGCCAAGGAATAAGTGTTCCAGGCAGAGGGAAGACTGAGTGGTGAAGTCCTGAGGAGGGAATAGACAGTGACAGCCAGAAATGCTGGCTCACCATAGGTTGGGGGCCCTGACACCGGGTGAGGGTCGGGAGAAGGCCAGGTTTAGAGTCGTGAGTCCAGTGAACCATGCTTTGGAGGTGGAACTGGCCCAGTGTCCAGCACAAATACATTTCCTTCCTTTTTTCATTGACTGCTCTAGAGCTTCAAGGATTAGCTTCATACCTGAGCTGCACAGTCCCTGAATTCTTAATGGCATAGGCTACATGGGTTACATATTTTTGACAGGAGACTCTTAAGCCCACAAGACAAGGCCACAGAGGCCTGAGGAGACCAAGCTTTGAATCAGTTATTGAGCATGGTCACTGGGAATGATGGGGGCTGTCACCTCTGTTCTGCCTGGAGAAAGGCTATTTACAAACCCCAGTAGTTCTTCACTAGCCCTGTACACTCTGAATCTGAGACTCCTGGTCAAACATGGCCTCCTCAACTGAAGTCAAGTGTATGGGTTCTGGGATTGGTAAACCCTGGTTGGCTCAGTTAACTTCCCTGAGTCTCATCATCCTCATCAGTAACGATAGATACTAACAACACCTGCCTCATGGGCTTGTAATGATAAAGTGCTTCTCAGTCATGCTTTGCAAATCATAAGGTTTCAATAAGCTCTCACCATTACAATTTTTATCAGGTACCATCATAAAAATCCCAACTTTCTCCCATATTTCCACATATACATTTCTTGCAAATTTTTGCACAGTGATTTTTGTAAACTTTTGGAAAGAGGCCTTGAAATAGTACAAGTAGTGCCCAATGACTATCTGTTATAGGCTGTCCAGACAGGCAACTCATTTCCAAGCAGTCAGTAGCTAAGGTAGAGGTCCCCTGCAAAGGCTGTCTGCTCATCAGCATGTGAAAGGAATCACAACCACACAGAGCTATTACCATCACCATCTGCAACAATCTTCAAAACACAGTCACCCGCATGCCCTGGGTAAAGAGCTTTCCAAATAGAGGACTGGGGGTCCCTGGGATCCTGTTGCTGCTGGTGGCTGGGGGTGAACACAGCTTGTAGCCCCAGGACCCAGGGTAGTAAGGTGAGGGACAACCTCAGAGGCTCCCTTTGAAGTAGTATCCCTGCCCCAGGCCAGCAACTTGGGAGAACTGAGAAGAAAAGACCACTTCCCAGCCTTAGGATCTAACAAGGCACTTACCTCCTACCTCCTCAATGTACGCTCCACAGCTGACAGGGAGGTTCAGCACTCCTTGGGTGTTTTTATTCTGGTTGGACACTAGTGAGAAAGACTGAGCTGCTACCAACCCCAGATATCCCATCAAAGGAGAGCAACTGCCAGAGAACCTCCTTCTCATGCCTGGCTGGAGCAGGTGGTCCCCACCCCTATAGAAGCCCAGCCTTCAGTGTCACACACCTGAATATAATTCCTCCACCCCAATTTCCTCCTCTCTGGGCCTGCTACAGAAACCTGCTTAGCCCCACCCTCCTTATCCACTCTAGGCTCCTATTCCAAGCCCTGCGTCTCCACCCTGCTCCCTTGGCTCCTGGTAGGACTGGCCTAACTAGCTCAGGTACCCCAGAGAGGCTGCCTGTATGCTGCTGCTCTTAGCTAATGGGTGGCTAGCCCTGGTCTTCACCAGCACAGCTATGGCCCCCACAATTTAGAGAGAGCACCTGGGTTAATTAGAGCCAGAACTTGGGACTTTGGCTCTGCTGTGAAAAAAAAAAAAAAGAGTGCCTATTTTCTGGTGCTTGATTAAAAACCTGTAGAAATATGAAGACCAGGTATCAGGAGAGGGGTTTCTGCTTAGGGGCTGCCATGAAATGGTTTCAATACAGACCAAGTTGGCTCTGCATTTAGTGCGAGAGATTTGGCTATATTGCACCAGTACCTTAAGATCTCAAACTTTTCTCAGGATGCAGCAGCAGCTCCCTTATAAGAGAGAGAACTTGAGCGATAGGTTGAAATTTGCTCACAAGACCTAAAGAGATTCCATTTTTTCCTCTGCGTAGTGTTAGGGAAATCAGCGAGGAAAGTTTAGCAATGTACGGCATGTCTGTTATTAAAAAGCAATTAGTCGCCCCAATTAACGCCTTCTTCACTGATTCCACAGGTGATCTTAAAGGTGACTTAAATATCCCTGAAAATTCAGGTACCAAAGGTAAGGATTTCGGATTTTATTTCCCTACCCTGGCAAGTTAGTAGTACTTTTTTCCAGAAATTGCCAGATTTTAGAATTTATAAGTCTTATCTGGAATATTAAAAATACAGATTTCTGCACAAGATTCTCAATTCCAGGAAGGGCCAGGAATTCATATTTTAAAAAATCCATCTGGGTGATTCTGACTTGGATGATCTTATACCTGGACTTGAAGAAACACTGCCTGATGCTAGGTCTAAATTCTTTCTTGGCGCCTGTAAGACTCAGCTGGGGACCAGCTATTTCACATTGTTTCCAACTCACTCTTCTACCCTGCCCTCAGGAATTCTGCAGCTGACTCCAGATTCTCCCTCCTCCCTTTAACTCACAAATAAACTTTGTCAGAGCAGAAAGCGTTGGCCTCAAAGATATTCCAAGAGGCCTTAGAAATGATGTCATTGAGCTGTTACAACACCAGCACAGACACTGCGCTCTAGTCCTGCCCTTTCTCCACCGAAGGCCCAGGCCTTATGCCTTGCCACCTCCAGGAGATCTGCAGGTCCCTCAAGATCACTTGTTCCAAAGCCAATTTCCGCATGTCAGCCCCTTCCCAGGCTATTTCTGGAGAAGAACTCAGGTGTGTGGGCCCCACAATCATTCTCTCCCTGTTCTATGGCTGAGGCAATCTGTGTTCAGGTTCCTAATTTCTAGAGCCAGATTCAGTTTTAGAATGACATTTGTACATCCCACCTGCCCCACCAAGTAGAGTTATGATACGGGCAATTAGGTCTTATATGACTGTTTATGCCAAGCATTTAATCATAAGGCAAAGACTAGAGGATCCATTTGAGTCTAACCACATTGAGTAAGCCCTTAACACATACAAGGCATCTTGCTACACAGAGCAAGGGGTGTGAAGAGGACCCAAGGTGTTGATGCTGTTGTTACTATAATTTGTTTTGTTTTACTAGTGAATTGGGTGGAGGACACTCATGAGAGTAGGGAAATCTACCCTCAAATCCATATTTACCCAGACTGTGTGCAGTGGCTCATGCCTGTAATCCCAGCACTTTGAGAGGCCAAGGTGGGAAGATCATGAGGTCAGGAGATTAAGACCATCCTGGCTAACATGGTGAAAACCCATCTCTACTAAAAATACAAAAAATTAGCTGGGCGTGGTGCAGGCACCTGTAGTCCCAGCTACTTGGAAGGTTGAGGCAGGACAATTGCTTTATCCCGGGAGGCAAAGGTTGCAGTAAGCCAAGATTGTGCCACTGCACTGCAGTCTGGGCAATAGAGCAAGAGTCTGTCTCAAAAAAAAGAAATCCATATTTACCCAAGAAAACATGCTGTCTTGAGGCTGCTCATCTCCATCTTATCGGAAGCTCAGGTGATTGTATGTATACAATAAAGAAACTTAAAAAAAGTTTCCTTGACTCACCTGTGCAGTTCACAACGTTTTTTTTTTTTTTTTTTTTTTTCCCCAGTACTTATCACCTGGTCTCTGGTCTTACCATTCATCAGACGAAATGAATAGCAGCCTAGTCTAGTGGTTACAAATACAGACTTTGGTAGCAAATGGCTGGGATTCTAGTCCTTGGCTCCACCAGCTTTCAGCTGTGTGGTTTTGGGCAAAGTGCTGACTCTACTAGTTTACACCACAGCAGATATTGATTGAACAATCACATATAAGTGGTGAAATCACAGTTGGGATAAATGTTAAGTAAGAAAGATACTAAGGGCTGTGAAAGCATGTGAAAAGAGATTTTTCCAGGTCAAAGAGTCAGATTAGAACTGGGATGAAGTTAACTATGCAAAGGAGTGGGGTTGGCATCAAATTGTTCCAGTTAGAGAAACACCATGCACCCTGCATAGTGGTATTGTTGCAGTAACAAATGATCTCCAAGTCTCAGTAATTTCTACCACAAGGTGTATTAAAGTTAGGCTTGCGTTGATTGAAACTCTCTTGGGCTGCAGCAGTTTCTCTTTCATGGACTCAAGCTGAAGGAACAGCTTCCTAAGTGAGATATGCTGTTCTCATAGCAGAAAGAAAGACCAGAGGCAATGTGGACATTTGTTCTCCTCTTAAAGTTTCTACTTGGATGTCGCTTCTTTCATGTCTGTTTTTGTTCCTTTGGTCAAAGCCCAAGGCCAATGGGACAGGGATGGATGGGCCTCCCGCTGGGGACAAGGAAAGCTGCATGGGAGTGGGCAGGAATGCGATCCTCTTACAGGGAAAGGGGGGTGGTGTCAGGTTGTAACTGAGGTCTGAGGGGAGTTGGTGTGGTAAGTGGCAGGTAGCTGGAGAAACACTCCAGGAACCATTGACAGTGTCGATATGGCTTTAGTCTCTCTCTACGTGTGAGTGAGTCTGGGCACAAGTGAGCCTGGGGATGAGCCATATGTACAGCATTAGTGGGATAATTATACCTTTTACAGACAACAGTGGCTCGAGCCAAGCAGGAGCTCACGTGTGATCACCTAATGAACTTCACATGGTGTGGTTACATAATGTGCAGGGTTGTGCATCTGTGCTCCAAACCCACTGAGTTATGCTGCTCTGGAAGTCTGCCTCAGCCTACTCCTGACTAAAGTGCAGCCATTTTCCTTACCCTCCACCTCCTAGGCCAAGAGTGTCCTCCAGGTAGAGGCACATACCCATAGGGTAGAGCCCTGAATCTATAACCCACAACAACAATACAGAGAGCAACAGCTACTAGGATCCCAGTTATGCTATTTATAACTATTAGGGCTCAGCATAGGCCAGAGTCTAGGGATGCCCATCATCTTTGCAGGGGTCATCAGTAAGGCTCTCTACAACCTTAATCTCCTGAGACTGCTTGCAGGGCTGCTGTTATGTTCTGCCGATCATCAGGGATAAAGGTGCAACACTGTGTTCCTAAAAGGGCACAGGAGCCTCCTTGGGCAGCAGTTACCATGTCTAAGGCCATTTGGTTTTGCAACACCACCTTTCTGATCTGATCAACTGCATCCATTAATAGAAGGAGGGCCCCTCAGGTGTAATTCAGAGCCTGAGTGGTGTGCTCTGGAAAAGCAGCAACTTGTGCTTCTATGGTTATGACACTCGCTCCAGGAATAGTCACTGCCAAGGTGTAGAACCACCAGGGGGCTTGTCACACTCGCAAAAACCAAGAGCTTAGTGCCTCCCAGTTATGCAGGCATCCAGGCAAACTGGGGAGAACAGTGGCAGGTACGTAAGGTACAACGTCCAGGCCAGTCTGCTGGTAGGTAAGGCCACCCTGTGTCCCCAATGAACCATAAACTCCCAGGGGCCACAAAATCCATCAGGGCCTGACCTTGGTAGGGCCACTTGTTCTACCATACCTTCGGTGTGGTGACATGTGTTATGTTTACACAGGTCGTGATGGGTACCCATCCCACAGTGGTGTTACCCCAGTGTTGCTCTGTGCACTGTGGTGCCTGGGCTGGGGGTACTACATGTTTCCCCACTAGCCAGCCCCACCCATCATAAACACTATGGGCCAGCCTGGGGGCAGGCATGCCGTGGGTCTTGCGGAGCCTTTGTCCACAGCTTGCCATGTCACATTCCAGGTGTCAGCTATGGGATTCCACGTCTCCAGCCAGGTCCAGGTTCTCTGCAGATGCTGAATGGATGTGCCAAGGCAAGCCATCTGCAGCACTGCTGGATGGGTGGCGCAGATCCAGCAGTTTGAAACACAGGTCCCCTCTGAATAGATGTGGACCCAGTCCACAAAGCAGTTGGAGCATGTTAACTTAAGGTCGAAATGACAGAGCAGGCACAGTTACTAACAGAGTTAAATCACATCCCTCAGGCAAAATACAAGTTAACCTTTCATCTCTGGATAACAATGCAGACACCCAGGGCTTTTGCCCGGGGAGATGGTACCACACTTTCTCAGCTCCCCATGGTTCCTTTGGGTCCTGTATCTGTGCCAAAGTCACAGGAGATCTCATAATAGGCCACACAGACAGGACATATGACACCCGGAGAGAATTCCTTCCCTGGCCCTTCCTCTATAAACAGTCAACCGAGGGGGCCATGTATTGCACACCCAAGGAATGAGGTGCAAGTCATACTGTAGGCCCTCCCCCAGGGAGCTATGATGGCCAACCACCAGCAGTGGGGTCTTGGAGGGTCCATGGCCAAAGCGAGGTTTTCGGTTCTCCTGCCTTCAGCGGTATTGGGGCAGGCAACAAAAGGTTTCCGTTCATCCCCATACCTGGTTGGAGGAGGTAATCCTTGGTATGTATCTGCAACTGAAAGTGGGGGTGGGGGACAGTAGCCCAGTGTAACAAAGCCAACACCAGGGCCAGGCTGGCCGCATTTCTGTAGCTGTTCATTCAAGGTTTGGAGCACCAGGTCCAATCTTGAACTCCGGCCCCGCAAAGGTGGGAGGGTGACATGCAAGTGTAACCCATTCTTCAAGAGCCCATCACTCAATTATACCCACAGCTTATGGGTTGTATGGCACACGGAATCCCCACTTTATGTCCTGTGGTTGTGCCCAGTGTTGTACCTGTTGTCCAGTGAAACATGTTCCCCTATCACTCTCAGTGGCCAGAGGGCAATCATACAGGGCACATAAGTATTGCAGGACCTGGATGGTGTTCCGTTGGTCAGCCACCCTGCGAGGGTAGGCGAACAACAGGCGTGTGGCCATGTCCGCAGCTGTTAGTGCATATGTGTACCCTTTCAACTTCGGCAGTGGCCTGATGTAGTCTACTTGACACCTGGTCAAGGGCACTTAGCCCATCATTACTTGTGTAACACTGGGCAGCTGCCTCCATTTAGGAGCTCATGCCTGAGCACATGCTGGGCATTTCTGACAAGCCTCCCAAATGTCTTGTTTGGGCAAGGACAGACCCCCATACTTACTGACCTGTTGTATCAGTCTATCCCCCTGCAAGTCTCAGTTTCTAGTGTAGCCACAAGGCCACATCTCACATAGGTGCCGACTCCAACCATCGGACCTTGGCCAAGGTATCTGCCTTATCATCACCAGGGGTGGCCAAAGGCATATAGCCTGACACATGATATATAGTTACCTCTTTCTGATGACCCACTTCCCAGAGGTCTTGACAAATGACTTGGTCCCAGATGGGTCAGTGGCCGACTAGCCACTTCTCTATTTTTCAGGTAGTTGACCACAGGGTTAAGCCTCGACAGACTGCCCAGCTATCAGTAAAGATTACCATCAGTGTCACCTCCTTGGTGATCACCATCTATACTGCTCTAAGTTCAGCCCATTGGCTATTTGTCCACACCTGGTTTCAAACCATATGGTGTCAGTACTAGGTTGGACTGCAACAGCAGTCCAGAGAGCAATAGCACCTTGGCTAGACCCATCTGTGTACCATGCCCCATCAGGAATGGGGGAATGCCCTTCCTTAAACAGTGATGGCTCAGGGTCTAGGGGTGCTTCGGGCCCCATGGCCTTATCTTGCTTGAGGACTACAGGTCCCAAGGCCTCTTGCACCTCTGCTGCTAATACACTTGTACTCAGTGTACTCTGCTGCTCGAAGTAGGTGCCCTGCTTTGCCAAAGATGTCTGTGCTCTCCTAGTCTGGGGGGTGATTACTCATGAATGCACCCATCCTTCTATTGGTTAAGTTGTCCACACGATGACTGCAGCCCATCCTGTCAATCTCACAAGCCTGAAGGGTGGCATATACAGCTGTTAGCTGTTTCTCTATCAAGGAATACTGGAGCTCAGCTCCCTTCCATAGTTGGGACCAAAAGTCTACTGGAGTTCTCAAGCATTCCATGCACTCCCATAGGCCCCAATCAAAACCATCTGTGGTCACATGTATATCCAACTCAAATGGGCACCCGATCAACTACCTGTAGGGCTTGTGCCTGCTGAATAGCCCACTTGGCTGCCAAGAAGACAGTCTTGGCCTCATGATCCCAATCCCAGGTAGCTCCCTTCTTTGTTAACTGATGCAACGGTTTTACCATTTGAACTAAGTGGGGTACAAATAACTGTCAATATTCCAGGAGGCCCACAAAAATTTGCAGCTGCTTCACCATGGTGGGGTGGATTATGTCTGAATCTTATCAAAGATAGCCTCTGAGATGGCCTTTGTCTTACCCAACCAGATTAACTCCCAGGAATTTGGCAGATAATCCAGGTCCTTGGACCTTGGATTTGTTGATGGCCCAACTGCATGCTGCCAAATGTTGCCGTAAGAGGGGAGCCACTGCTTCTAAATCTGCAAGAGAATCAGAGGTTAACAAAATATCACCAATATAATGGAATAGATGGACCCTTTCTGGACAATGCCAGGTGGCAAAATCTGTGGCAACTAGACCATGACAGTTGGTAGTGCACACAGCCCTGCAGCAACACTGTAAAAGTCCATTGTCGCCCATCCCACATGAAGGTGAACTGTTTCTGGCTCTCTGGAGTGATGTCAATGGAGAAAAATGCACTGGCCAAGTCCACCACATAGTGGGAATGTCCCAGTTCTATTGTCAAACAGTCCAACAAATCCATGATTGATGGTACAGCTGCATGCAAAAGGGGTGTTACTTTATCCAGTTCCTGAGAGTCCACTGTCACCTGCTAAGTTCCATCAGGCTTTCTAACTGGCCACACTGGAGAATTGTAGGGGCTGCGGATTTCACACACTATCTGCACCTCCTCCAGCTTTTTAATTGTCTCAGTTATTTCTGTATGCCCATCCAGCAAACAGTATTGATGAGTGGAAGTAACCCATCAGGGTTGTGGCAGGACCTGAGGCTGGTGATGCTTATGTCCACCCAGCACCGGCTTCACCACATGCACCTGGTGTCTGAATTCCCTGGCCGTGGTTTGTAACACCAGGGCATGTAAAATGTCCACCCCTAGAATGTATTCTGGTATGGGAGAGACATATATAGTATATAAATGGGGAGCCAAGTGGCAGATGCCGAGGTATAGAGATACAGGTTTCACTTTCACAGACCAGCCTCCGTAACTGTCAATGTAAGCAGGCTTGCCCAGAAACTTATCCAGGTTCCCATAAACAAGGCTGCAATCTGCGCCAGTATCCACCAGAGCCGGCACCTGCTGTATATTGGTGGGGACCAGTGGATCGCTAATTCCATATGCGGCCTCTGGTCGTCTGATGTCCCCCCAAGCTGGGCACCTCAGCCAGTTCCCTGATCAAACAGAAAAGGATCTACATTTTTGCCTGGCTGCAGCAAGTAGTCTTTGAGCTGAAGTGCCTCGGTGGGACCTGGTCATGCAGCAATGTCCTTCTCCTCCTTGGGCATTTTTCTGGAATTGGTGCTTCAGAGACAGCTGTTTCCATAAAGTTAAGAGTATTTCATTGGGCTGCTTATTGATTTTCTCTTGCTCAACCCTGGCCAAAATCAAATCTACCCACATCTGTGTGTGTCACTCATTGGAGCCCCCTTTTCTCCCACAGCAGGAGGGCCTCCTGAGGGCAGAGGATCTTCCCCTTTCATATTACGTGGACTCCTTGGTTTCACTGGCAGCCTTCTGCTTCCCTGAGAGCCACCATAGCAGTGGTCACTTTGTGTATGCATGCCCTACGTATGGGGTGAGGAGAGCAGCTAGGGAGCCAAAGGCACTCAAATCATCTTAACAGATGCACAGAACAAAACACAAGGGCACAGAACCCAACATGAGAACTCTCATGTGAGAGGTGAACACAGAACCCAACACGAGCTCCCTCATGTGGGGCACAGAACCCAACACAAGATCCCTCATGTGGGAGGTGAAACATTCATCATCTAGCCCCCGGGTATTCAGGTCAAACATAGCCTGCCTCATATCCATCTCCCAAATGACTTGCACCAAATCGGCATACGACTGCCATTTACTCAGTTTCGGGTATTTCCCCAGCACTGATCCACACAATCTATATGGCTGCCCATAGCCACTCAATCAGTGTGTGGTCACCCTGCCCTTGTGCCAAGTGACTGCTTATCTGCAACTGCTGATAGAGGGAGGGGTGAGTCATGATAGAGGCCAGGTTTTCCATCTCAGAGGTGGAACAGGAGATACTATCTGCTCCCTTGTCCCACAAACGAAGCATCTAGGTGGGCAGAGGTTCCCCTGGATGCTGGCAGCACTGCTTGCCTAATTTCTGCGACTCAGTTGGGGTATAGGCAGTACATTACGACTCAGTTGGGGTATAGGCAGTTGGGGTATAGGCAGTACAGTATTTTGCATTATGATTAGGGGGTCCCTGAGGGGGCCCAATGGTTTTTCATGATCTATCTTCTGATGAACCACTGGGCAAGCCCACAACGGGGGTTCTTCCTCCTTTGTATCAGACTGAGTCGGGGGTCTCTGGTTGAGAAGATTGACCCAGGCCTGCATTCATGGTAGCCTCTAATTCCTTTTCCAAGCTCTGCAGTTGGGCCTTCTAGCGCCCCGCCTGCTCCCAGAGTTTCCCACTCATGGCACTTTCTAGCTCTTTTTCTGAGTGATATAGCTGGGCCTCCAGGTGCCCTACCTGCGCCTGGAGGGAACTTACCTGTGCTTCATCCCTCAGGGACTTGGTATGTACTTCTCATAGCACAGTCAGAAATGCCATCCAACTCTGCTGGCAAAAGCTTGCTCCTTCTTAGTGTTCTGTGCTTCCAGTTGCATCAGTGCCTTCTCCCTGCTCATGGAGGACCCATCTACTGCTGCCCAGGTTTCCACCAGAGCCCATCTGAGCAGTATAGCTGCTGCTGGGTACCAAAACCCATGTTGCAGCCACATGGCCAACCTGGAATCTGTGGGGACCAAAGGCTCACTCACCTCAGGATCTATTTGTGACGCCAATTGTCAGGTTCTAACTGAGGTCCAAGGGGAGTCGGGTGAGTGGTGGGTAGCTGGAAAAACCCTTGTGGAATTACGGACAGTTTCAACATGGCTTTACTCTCTCTCTGGGCATGAGAGAGCCGTATGTACAGCATTAGCAGGGTAATTATACTTTTTACAGACAATAGTGACTCTGAGCCAAGCACAAGCTCACATAGGTGATCACCTAATGCACCTCACATGGCATGGTTACACAATGTGTGGAGGGGTTGTGTGCCTGTGCTCCAAACCTGCTGAGTCATGCTGCACCAAAAGGCTGCCTTGGCCTACTCTTGACTAAAGCGCAGCCATTTCCCTTAAAAGTGGGAATAAATAATTGAAAAATATATATAATTTACTATATTAAGTCTCTGTAGTAGCTGGAAAATGGCAAAAGACCTGGAGGCCTGCATGGCTAAAGCTGAGAGAGCTTGTAGAAGCATAATGAGAGAGGGGATTGGGGTGGCAGGTGGGGGCCAACTCAGGTGAGCAAATCTGACCTTGATATTGTGAGCAACAGGAAATCACCGACCTTTACCCAACTAATGTCTCCCCTTATCGGTTAAATGAATACTTTTTATGTTTTTCTGGTCTCTAAAGTAATAAATGTTCATTTAAAAAAATTTGGAAATGACAGATGAATAAAAAGAAAAAAACACAAATTATCTCTAATTTTACAACTCAAAGAACCATCGTTGATTGATATTTCGGTGAATATATCTCTAAATGCTTTTCATGCAAATATTTTAAAAAGCAAAATTGGATCACCATCATCAGTTGTTATGAATATTTTTAACCTTATTAAACATTCTCTCTATGATAATTTAGTCACTATATGGACGTGCCACAATTTAATTCCTTACTGATTGGATATCTGGGTTTTTGTAATCTCCATTTTTTAAAAATTCCAAAATGAAGTTCCTTATATTTAGCAGCATCCATGTAACTTTTTAGAATGGGCATTTTTATCTTAAAGGGTATGACAGACTTTAGGCTATAGACATATACTGCCCATTCTCACTAAAAAAGAATTGTAGCTAATCACACACGACCTCAGAGCATGATTTACCAGCTCTGATTACAATTATTTTATATTACAAATCTGATCAGTGGACAATATTGTCTTGTTTTTACTTTGCATTTGTTTCCTATTTAAAAATAGAACTTAAAAAAAAATTCCCCATGGTTTCATCAGGGAAAGATGCATCTGATTCAAAATCTAGGCCTCTGGATTTGGTGCCTTGAATGCACTCCTGGTTTCTCTTCAGCAGATTATGGCTACTTTGTCCCTTATGACTCATTGCAAGATTTTTTTCCTCTGCTTTCTACCAGAATCCTTCTCTTATTGTCTCTGCCCCGATTGGCTTCTCACTGTAGGAGCTGCCAGTGAGCATGCAGGTAGTGGGTTCCATATATGTGGTGAGATGACATGATTCACATGTACATTGTCTCCACATGGAGAGGGTGCTCTCCTGTGATTTAACTTTGTGACCTTCTACAGTGTCTCACCCTGTGCTCTGCATATGTTATGGTCCATAAATATTTGTGAGTGAATGATAAGAAAGGTTATCATGGCACAAATGAATGGATAATTTTTGACTTGATGGATGACTCAATTGTGGAGCCTTGTATATAGATATATTAATAAAATATTGTAGACCAAAGTCATCATGAATGCTGCTCAAGATCTCTTTTTAGATTGTACACCTATCATTAATACTTTTTAATAATTTCAACTTTGTGAATTCGGGGGTACATGTGCTGGTTTGTTATATGGGTATATTGCATGATGCCGAGGTTTGGGATATGAATGATGTTGTCACCCTGAGAGTGAGCATAGTTCCCAATAGCGTTTCACTCTGCCTCCCTTCCTCTCTGCTGCTTCTAGTGTCCAAGTGTCTATTGTTCTCATGTTTATGTTCATGCCCACCATAGTTTTTCAGCTTTCATAGTATAGCTTAGCAACATAGGACATTCTGATTTAACAGAAGCCCAATTACATTATCTCTTTCTGATATTTTTATTTTTCCCTCTAGCTAGAATCAAAAGCACTTATATCGATTTAAAATGCGACATAGTTTCCAGCTAATTTTTATTAAGGATTTGAGAGACTCTTTTCTCTGGTTATAGGCTGTGCTAATGTCTTGTCAATTTTGTCTGATAATGTCAATTGTATCTGTATTCTCCTTTTCTCATGTTATGGGGAGAGGGTAAAAGACTTAGAACATGAAAAGACCATTAACAGAGCATTTGGCTGTGCCAGTGGGGAAGGTGGAGAAGAGGACAGCATTCATTGACACAGTCTTGCCTTCAGCAGTAGTGGGTTAGGTGTTCAAAGTCTCTCAGGAGCCTCAGATGGACTGGGTGTATGATGACGTCTCTCTGTCTTGGCATTGTTCTAAAATTGGCCCTCCTTTATCTGTGGTCACTCACATGTACCCTTGTCCTGAAGGAGGTGGGACTCAAGCCTGTCAAGCATTTGCCCCATGATGTCATGCCTTCTACACTGAGTAGAAGTATAATTTGGGATTATTCTATTCAAAAAGCTTCATTCTACGATGTGTATCTCATTAGTCATGTTGTTAGCCCCAAATGTACACAATAAAATTTATTTGAAAAAAAGGAAAAGCTCTGCATAGCCATCTCCAGTGCCTAGAATGGCGGCATGAAATCAGGCCTATCTGCCTTCCTTATGTGCATCAATACTATCAGATGGTGCATGAATCTACATGCAATCTAACATACACTCACTCCTCCCTTTTGCAAATATTCTCTATGCCTTCAAACGAGAGATGCCCATCTCCTTCCAGGAATAGTAGGATTTTGGTTTTGAATAATTGTTTTCCAAGTAAAGCCAAGGCACACCTGAACAGGTGTTCTCTCTATGAATTACTTAATTAAAACAGCTCCCCAAAGGCCTTTTTAATACCAGAGAAAGAGAGTGAAGCACAGAGATTTAATTTGGAGTAATTCCTTTATTAAAATGGGAGGAAATACAATCTGGCCTACTTAGGGGACTGCATAAAAATTCCATTAGTGAAGAATGACACCCTTTAATATAGCAGTGTTTCCAGAGTGTGATATGAAGACCACCTACCTTAAAAATGTTTTGGAACTTGTAAAAAATTTAGGTTCATGGCATCTAACAAACATGGCATAACAAACTCTGAGAAGGTGAAGCCTGGGGGCTGCATTTGAACACTCATCTCAGAACATTTCCATATATCAATACAGGGCTTAGGGATATTCTGGGGAAGTCTCAATGTGATAACGTCTTGTTAAAATTCTGTGTGTCACAACATAGTGTCTCTACAACTAAATTGTTAGGTCCGTGAAGATAGGGATCAAGCGAATTTGATCTGGTGTCCCCAGGGCCCAGCACAATCCTTGTCACATAGGTTTTCAGTAATTAGTTAAAATAATGAGTTAATGAATCAGGTACCATATGGCCAACTCAATTTTCAGTGCACAGGAACTCCTCTAAACCTGCTAATGTCTTGCGAAAAAAGTGAGAGGTCATGGGTTCTTAAGAATGAGGAATTGGGTCCTTGAAATATTTGAGATAGATAGGAACTCTGCAATTTTTTTTTTTTTGTTTTTTTGTTTTTGAGACCTGTGGCTCAGGCTGAAGCAGTGGCATAATTATGGCTCATTGCAGCCTCAACCTCCTGGGCTTAAGTGATCCTCCTTCCTCAGCTTCCTTAGTTGCTGGAACTGCAGACATGCACTACCACGTGTGGCTAATTTTTAAATTTTTGGTAGACAGGACTTTACTCTGTTGCTCAGGCTGGTCTTGAACTCCTAGGTTCCAGTAACCCTCCTGCCTTAGTGTCCCAAAGTGTTGGGATTACAGCTGTGAGCCACCATACCTGGCCATCCTCTCTCACTTCTAAGGAAGAGCTCCTCAATTATTCTCAGAAGTGTTCAAATGGTAGGGGTGAACATCTTGGTTAGAAAGAAAAGGTTGAAATCTGGAGTTAAACCGGATTCTCAATCTCTTCCTTTGTTGGTGCTGGTGAAAAAGCATTCTTAGAAGTTATCTGGTTCACATGATGTGATCCTTCTCATCCCTGCTTTGATGCCTAGCCAACTTCAGGGTGAGGGAGTTTTTTATTTAGATCCCTGATTCCTCTTTGAGGTCTGTGTTCTAGCCATTCTCTTCTTCATGTCTTCAGTGGAAACAAAGGTAGAGGACCTACTTTTGGGTAAAATCATATCTGAGCAGACTCTGTTTTCATTTCTGCCCCCTGGCTCATTCTAATTCCATGCCCTTTTGTACCTCAAATTTTGGAAATGAAGGGGTACTCTTAGAAATATATTAGAACATTCTCAGAACTTAAGTTAAATATAAGAAAAATTAATTTTTAATTTAAAAGAGAGTAATATATGTATATATTTTTTGAGATGGAGTCTCGCTCTGTCGCCCAGGCTGGAGTGCAGTGGTGTGATCTCGGGTCACCACAATCTCCGCCTCCTGGGTTCAAGCGATTCTCCTCTCTCAGCCTTCTGAGTAGCTGGGATTACAGGCTCATGCCACCACACCCACCTAATTTTTGTATTTTTAGTAGACTCGGGGTTTCACCATATTGGTCAGGCTGGTCTCAAACTCCTGATATGGTGACCAGCCTGCCTTGGCCTCCCAAAGTGCTGGGATTACAGGCATGAGCCACCACACCTGGCTGAGAATAATGTACTTTTAGAGAGTAATGAGCCAATAGGCAATGCTAAGGCTCTGAAGGATTTAGCATGGGTATTTTGCAACTGAGGACAGTCTGGGACTTGTTCTCCAGAAATGCGCAGTCCATCCACTGCTTTCATGGGCACTTCTTAGTGGATGCCAAAATAATATTTATTCATACCAAGACTTTGCTTTGTGCCAGGGAATGTTATAGGTGCTGGGCATTGGTCTTGATATACTCAAGACACCCAAAATACATAGTCTGAGGACTGAAAGCATCCCTGCTACCTAGGAGCTTGTTAGAAATACAAACTTTCTAGCCCTATTCCATACTTATTTCAGCAGCTACTCTGGGCACTGAGGCCATCAATCTTTATTTTAACAAGCCTTGTAGGTGAGCATGGTTTATGCCCAAGGATGAAAAGCACTGGTTTAAAAGAACCTTTTCAGAAGAGGTATCTGCTCCTACTGCCTTTTTATCTCTACTTCAAATGGGATGTTCTTTGGTATGTATGTTACTATAATCATGCATCTTTTAAGATTAAACTATGTTAAATCCCAGGCATGGTTTTGAGAAAAGCAAATAGCTGGAAGCCTATTAGGTCCCCAACATGCAGTATATCATTTAACCTAACAACATAGACTGTTATCCTCATTTTACAGTAGAGTGAGACTCATAGAATATAAAAAACTAATGTGAGATAATGCAGCTGATAAGGAGCAGACCTGAGGTTTAATTCAAGATCTCTGAGGCATTAATGCTTGCATTCTTCCCAATTCTTCTGTGGATTCTTCAGGTCCTGACTTTTGTTTTAATGGGCTGCACGAGGACTTTTCTAAGTGAGTTTTAAGGAGGCAACCACATGGTTTTCATGCATTCTTGCATCACCAATAGCATCATCTTTGGACCCACAGAACCTTGAGAGTTGAGCATTTTCCTGAATACACCACACAGAGCTGGCTTGGAAAGATTCACTGGAACTTACAGGCTGAGAGGAGCCTGATTATCAAGGGATCATCCCTCCTAACATCTATCAAGCAGTTCCTGAAAACCATGTGTTTTCTTTATTCTGTTCTGATAGCCAAAATAAGTCATATTTCATGGACTGGAGGAAACCAGAGTAAGCCCAGTGGAAGAATATTCATTGGAAATATGTGAAAAATCCGTGTTGAAGGCAGATCTGTGCTTTCTTTGAAACTAGAGTTATCGGGGAACTCATGCTTAGTTGGCCTTGAGCAAAGTAGGTAACATTACTCATTCATTTATTCACTCACCCTCTATGTCCATTTTCAATCCACAGTCACATGAATCCAAACACACAACAGGTGATTTGAACATAGCAAGACTAGTGCTGTCACAAGCGAAGGCAAGATGCCATGGAAACACAAAGGGGCAATCGGCTAAAACCTGGGAGGTGAGGAAAGCTTTCTGAATGAAGCATGTGGTATCTAGGCTGGTACCTGAGGATGTTAAAGGCACTGCCAGCTGGAGAGTGGTCAAGGAGAGACCTGTGGGAAGAGGAGAGGGGTTTCTCAGTAGAAGGAGCAGCATGTAGAGAATAGACTGTAGAGTCAGGTGATCTGGGCCTTATAACTGTGCCTCCACCTACCTCTGCTTTTGGGGGAATCCAAACCAAGATGGAGATGAAATATGAACTTTAGTCCAGGCATTCAAAGTCTTGGCTTTCTTATTATTTTTGTTTATCACCATCATCATTATTGCCACTTTACAATTTTATTATTAATATTGCTAACAGGATTGCACGCTATATTAATGTAACTATGTGCTCAGAATAAAGAAAGGAGAATCGTATTTGCTCTCTTCTCAGATTAGATGCAACTTGGGTTCACTTTTGATGGTCCCACTTAAAGGGGGACTGCAGTGTGTTCAGAGATAGAAAATGGAAAACATCCCATATGAGGAATATCTAAAAGAACTGTTCTTCTTCCTTTAGGAGAGACAGAAGAGATGCCTTTCAATTATGAAATGCTATTATAGAGAGAGGGCTTTCCTGACATTCAACTGAAGGCTCTCACATGAAACTCTCATAACACTCTTTAAACCATAAGCTTCATTGGGGGAAGGACCAAGTTGTCTTACGTCTGATTCCTAGTGCTTAGCACAGTGCCAGGTACCCAATAAGTGCTCAATAAATGTTTATTGAGTGAAGAGCTGAGACAGAGTACCATATTAAGTACGATCTCTGCTAGGCTTTTCCAAGCTCTGTATTATTCCCACCAATTCTGAAGGCCAAAGTCCGTTTGCACTCCCTCTCAAACAAAAATCTGTGCCTGTTTGAAAGCTCCAAAGTACATCCCATCATTGTAGTTGGCTACATGGTCTATCTGTAGATAAATCCTTTTAGAAAACTTTACCTGCAGATAAGATGCAGTATTTAATGGTTCAGTAGAACAGCTTGAGAGAGTTTATTTTTCACAATATGGTTTATGCATCATAAACCAAAATATATAATTGGAATCAATGATGAGAAGTGACACTACACTTTTCAGATCCAAAGGCCTGGGAACTGAACCCTCTGCCTAATCTACTGCCAGGCACCCCGAGAACGCACAGGAGGAAAATAAATATGAATGAAAATTTTAACCAGGGAGCTGACAGGTCCAAAGCACTCCAAGTAGTTTTCTGAACTCCTCGAGCATCAGATCCTCTCTCCAAAGGGACGCTGGAGACCATTTGGTCTAAAATCTTTTATATTTTATACGGGACAACCTGGGCTCCCAAAAGTAAAGTGACTTCCAGTCTTCCAGATTAAAGCATCCTGTAAGTGGCAGAGCAATTGTCCTTACTCAAAGACCTGCTTTTGAGCCTTTCTGCTACTTTCTTCTTCCTCTGTGTTCAGCTAAGTATTCTTCCTCTAAAAATCAAAGATGAGCTATAACATTAAGCAATCTTTCTTCAACTCCTCCCACCTAGAAGCATGTTCTCTGCAGTCACCTCTTTTTATATTCAGCCCATAGCAGACTTTCTCTGCCTGTTACTTTCCCTTTGGATTTTCTCTTTAGCCAAAATGGCCTATTTGAGTTGCAACAATCATTCACATCTTGGAATTCTGGCAACCTACAGAAAAGTGACAGATGCAGGAAAAGCAAGTGGAGGAGGGCAATGTGAAGATCTGAGCTTTCAAAGAATAAAGAAACTGCTTCAATGACTTCTTGTTCATATTTCTGAGATTAATGTATTTAAATACATAAAATACAAGCTCATCTGAAGCAGCTGTTCATTTGTAAGGCTTTTGGCACCAGTTGCCTAGGCGTGACTTTTTGAAAATCGAATGATTGATGTTCTCTTTAATCTTGACTTTTCATATTTTTTGTGTGTGGATGCTTGTTTCTAACTAGATCTTAAAGCAAGTTGCAGGCTGAGAGATTTGACGGGCACTAGAAAACTTCTTCACTCTAGATATCTTTCCATTGGCCTATTAAACAGTCTTTCCATTGGCCTATTAGACATAGAATTTTTTCATAAAGGCATTGTGTCTCCAGGGGCCTCCTATGAAATAGATAGGACTGGCACACCTAAGGTATGATGGGTCATTAGCTATTGGATCATGGGTTAATTTATCAGGAAACCAATTTTCACCCTGAAAATCTAAAAATATAATTTCTTACAAAAATGAGAACTAAAACAGTTAAGTTTTGATACATAGACATTTGCAAAATGTCATGTCTAGAGGGAAAGAAGTAGGCAGAATGAAGAGATTTGGATAGGAAGAGTAAGTAATAAGAGTAGCTACACGTGGGCGGATCACAAGGTCAGGAGTTTTGAGATCAGCCTGGCCAACACAGTGAAACCCCATCTCTACCAAAAATACAAAAATTAGCCAGGCATGGTGGCATATGCCTGTAGTCCCAGCTACTTGGGAGGCTGAGGCAGGAGAATTGCCTGAACTTGGCAGGCAGGGGTTGCAGTGAGCCAAGATTGTGCCACTGCATTCCAGCTTGGGCGACAAAGGGAGATTTCATCTCAGATGTCTCAAAAAAAAAAAAAAAGAGTAGCTATGATGTTAATTAAAACATATTTCTTCCTCATTTTGCACAGGGCAACACTTCATAGGAAAAAATCCTGACTGTGAGAATACAAATTTACTTACCTATTTTCTTTTTTACTAAATACTTTGTGGACGCTTACTATACAAAGGGCTTAGTGGGCAAGGTGAGGGAAGAATACGAAGAAAGGTACAACGTTTGGTCTCAATCTTGGTTGGATTCCTAATATAGAAATGGAGGATGCAAAATTGGGCACAGTTAAATATGAGGTCAGGAAGACACATGTTAAGAATGAGGGCAGAAAGGAGAATAATTGATAAATCCTAATAGTGTCCACTTTCTGTTTTTGAGGCATCTCTGTGTTGCCTCTGTATTCTACTTTTGTTTGGGTAGAAAGATATTCTTCCTTTAGAGAAAAGATAAAGTTTGGATTGAACACAAACAGATATTTGTCTTGGTTATGCTAAAAGATGTTTTTTCTTAAATGTGAAGCCATCCTCAACTCACCTTCTCTATACTACCCTATCAGTGACTCCCTTTAGCTGATACTCTGGAAGAAGATTTTGTTACTTCCACTAGTTCCTATTTTCTTAGATGATTGCTCTTTCATTAGATTTTATCCTTTTGGTGGGAAGGGAAACTAATGCTTTTCTGTATCAGTCCCAAACGCAAACAGCACAACTAAATTTACTATAACCAGATTCCAGAATTCAGATTTTTAACCACTTTACTACACTTCCTCCCAAAAAAGCTTCAGATGAAAACATCTAATTCCAGAAGTTCTCAGGTAAATTTTAATGAATCACAATGTCTTCTGAGAAAAATTTATCCATCACTTCTTGTCTCAGGCTACTGATTTAGTTTTCTTTTATCAATTTGAATCCTTGGCCAAATTATGAAAGTCTGGAGATGGTGTTGGGTTGCAAGGTATCTTTTATCTTAGCTCTCTTTTATCTGAGCTCTGGTATTTGGAAGATATTTCAACCAGCTTCAAGGTTTTCTGGAAAAGTCTGTTTCTAAAAATAAGTACTTGCTTATTTAAAATTAGGACAATGTAGGGCAGGTCATAAGCACTCTCTACATAGATGAATCCTTAGTGGATCTCCTGTTTTCTTTCAGGTTGTCTTTCGCTCTCTCAACTCACTTTTCATTTTTTTTTCTTTTTTTCCCCAAAACTATTTAAGAAATTGACATGGGCTTTCTGGGCATTAGGCTCAGGGTTTCTAGAGTTTGGTTTGCTATCTCATAGGTAATCCCAGATCACATTGGAGATGAACACATTGATTGCTATTACATTCATTAGTGGAAAAATGCACTTCAGCTTAGGAGATCTTTAACTTGCCTCGAAGGACAGTAGGTGAAAGGGGCTGCCCCATGAGTTAAAAGTGCTATTATGCTTTATAAAAGATGAGGAATGAAGACATATCTTGCTGTGTTGCCATGGAAGAGCTTGGTCCTCATATTTGCTTTGCAACAGAATCTTGTGTTTCATTAGAATGCGATTCAGTTATGGTGCTTGATTATTAAAATTTTATTCCCAAATCTTCTGACAAACCACAAATCATACTAGTAAATATCCATGGATCATGTTCTTTTGTTTCCTAGAAAAGTATAAAGAGTAGAGAAAACTCTATAGGGTCAGAGCTTGGGGTGTGGCAGAGGATAAGACTGAATATCTGCAGAGTTAAGCCAGCAATAAATTTGGGTTTACATTTGTGAAGCTTGGTCACGAAATAACCTCAAGAACTTTCAGAGATAAATGGTGCTGGGGAAGATGAAACCAAGCTTTCTGGCCCCAATTCAAGCACACACAAACTGCGGTGCTGGAGTAGTGACAGCAAACGGTGCTTCACATAATAGCTAGCATTTTGTAAAGGGCTTTAGAATTTACCAACCATTAGCACGTCTATTGTTTTTACCTGGTCCTATGAGATGGCTCAACCGTTATCCCCAATTCCAAGACAGGAGACTAATTTTTTTTTTTTCTTTTTTTGAGACGGAATCTCACTCTATCTCCCAGGAGGCAGTGCAGTGGCGTGATCTAGGCTCACTGCAACCTCTGCCTCCCAGGTTCAAGTGATTCTCTTGCCTCAGCCTCCTGAGTAGCTGGGACTACAGGCACATGCCACCACACCCAGCTAATTTTTGTATTTTTAGTAGAGTCAGGGTTTCACCATGTTGGTCAGCCTGGTCTTGAATTCCTGACCTCACGATCCACTCGCTTTGGTCTCCCAAAGTGCTGAGATTACAGGTGAGGGTTATCACACCCGGCTGAGACTTTTTAAAAAAAATTTTAATGACTTACTTATAGGTACAAGGCTAATAACTCAAACAATCGGGGCTGAATCCATGTCCATTGACTTCTGACCCAGAATCCTCTCAGGTACATCTAATCATTCAGGTACATCTAATCATTCAGGTTTCAGCTTAGTATACTGCTTTCTCTGGTAGACTTTTTTCTCCCCACCTAAGTCTGTATTAGGTACATATCTCTGTGCTCCAAGAAGTACTGTATAATATACCCTATAATATATATAGCCTAGTTTGCATTGCATTGTAATGATCTATTTCTTTGACTTTATTTGCCACTGAACTGTGATCTCCATGAGGTAAGTGCCTAGTTTACCATGGTAACACCAACACACGGGGCCTGAAACATGGTAGATGTTCTTCTGTAAGTATTTGCTGAAGTGAACTGAATCCCAACATTTATTTTGTCAAAGTCAGGAGGAAAGCAAGAGGCCTGCCATTTAGACTGAGAAGATCCAAGTTTGATTAAGACGGATGTTCTCAAAGAATGTCAAGTCTCTGGTACTGCCATCTTGAAAAAACCTCATTACAGATGTCCCAGAGGGGACTCAAAAGTTCTTCCTAACACAGACCACAGTTCTTCTTTGGTAATTGACCCTGTTTATGTCTGTTAAAAGGTGTTTCTGCCCAACTGCTAATTGAAACTGGTAAAGAAATGAGGGATCCCAAAATGTCTTTCCGCACACAAAACCCTTCCTGTTGCTCCCTCATTGACCATAGCCCTGAAGAAGAGGGGGTGCATGTACTTGATTCACTGGAGAAGCTGTATCTTTTCCCCAAAGCGGTCATCCTGCCAGGCAGACGGTTGTGGTGATGAGATTGGCAGAAATGCCAGATGATGTCTCATCATCCCCGATAGAAAAGGAACAAACGTTAAGCAGAGAAAAACAATATAAATGTCCATTTAAAAGCCATACCCTGGGTGATCCAAAATTGGAAGTGTGATGTAGGACCTCATTCCCCTTTGAAATTTGTCAATTCTACCCCATTTCTGTAAGATTTTCCAATGCAGCCATCACAGCTAGATTTGGCTACACTCCCAGATGCAATGCAGGGTCCATCTGTTTGGTCCCTCTGTCTGGGATGGGTTTGGAAAATGAGTTGTGTGCATGGGACAATTTCCAGTTAAATGTGGACTTTCTAAAGGTATTAAAAATGTGGTTATGAGTCCTGCATTAATGAGACCTAGGAGCCAGTGATTCCCACTCTGGGTTCTTTCCCTGAATTTTTTAGTTACACACAGCTCTCTTTCACTCCCTTCTTTTTCTTCCTGTCTGTAAGTCTTCACTGAGTTCCCTCTACATGTCAGGTACTGTTCTAAGAGCTCAGACTGTGGTAATGGACAAGTGACATTGTGCACCTTAAATTTTAGTTGTAGGGATAATAATAAGTAAACAAACACCACAAATGTAGATTGTGATACATATTACAAAAAGATAGATAAAATCGTAATATGATAGTGACTGGGAAATAGAGGCCTACTTTCTGTTGAGTGTACAGGAATAACTTATCCACAGGAGAAACACTTGAACTGAGACCTCGATAAGAAAAATATTGCCATATTATAGTCTGGAAGAGGAGGGAGAGGGAGAGTTTTCCAGGCAGATGAAAATTCTGAGATAAATGTCTCCAGTGAACCAGATTTGTTAGTGGAATAAAAAGAAGTAAGCATCTTTGAGCAAGATGCCCAGTGGTGAAGAATAGTACAGATAGGAAGTTGAGGAGGAAACAGGATAGCAGATCATGGAGAGATTCTGGAGGCCATGAAGAATAAGACTTCAGAGTATCACATTTTACCAACACAGTAACTGATGATATAGGTGTTAATATATCTCTATAGGTAGAGGGGGGAAAGTGAAACTTAGAGAGGTGAAATAGCATAACCAATGTCACCTTGCTGTCAAGTGGCAGAGTACAGATTTGAAACCAGGCAGCCCAGCTGCAGAGCTTGCCCTACTAATTCCAACGTAATTCCAGACATTATCAGCAGCTTCTTGGAGTCATACCCTTCCATCTTTCCAACCACTCAGTTGATCCATGTTCCCATCCGCAACACAGAACACTGGGTACCAGCATGGATGTGGGAGTTAGAGCCAAATAAGCTCAGCAGAAAGATCAACTCTGCCTTGACTGCTGTGTAATCTGGAAAATTCATCTAATTTCCTATGCCTTCAGTTTTAGCATCTGCAAAATGAGACTAATAATAGTACTTTCCTCCCACTTCTTAAAGTATTGTGAGAATAAAGTGAGATCATACCTACCTATGGTAAGTACTCAGTGAGTTCTTAACTACTAACCAAACCAAATCAAACACCCACCACAAATACTCATTTACCACAACCCATCTGTCTTTCCTTTGCTCTTTCTCAATGTTAACTGGGTTGCAGACCACTACTACTATCATCTAGACCTCCTGAGTTATCTGGAGACAGGATCCAGGAAGTTACATTTTAACACACTACTCTACTGATTTTGATGCAAACCAGAGTTCCCAGATTAATAGACCATAAGCCAAGAAACAGGATCTCTTTACATCTCAGTGTCAGCCTTGGAAATCGCAACTATGTCTCCAAATACATACAGTGTTAGTTTTAAATGGGATCTTGGGTCTCTTGCATGCCATTTTGATGGTATTACAGCCAGAGTTTTGGTAGCTCATGAATTCTGACCTGCTACTGCATATGGTCCATGTTTCCTTGCTCTCACAATATTTCTGTTTGAATTACATCCAAGGAATAATAGCCAAATGGCATTTAAAGTACAATGTATAATAATTTTCAGTGCACAATTATGGTAAAGCCTAATTTGATGCACCTGTTTAGGCTCAAGTATTAATATTTAATTCAAATGTTGACATCTCAACTTGGATCTTAAATAGGAATTTTAAATTTAATAAACAAAACTAAATTCATTATCTTTCCTCCAAATCTGCTCCTTCAATAACCAATAACCTCTCCCATTGAGGAAAAAGCATATCTATCCTTCTAGCTGCTAAAACTAAAAACTTAAAGGAATCAGTTTCTCTTCTCTTTTTCTCATGACCCATATCAGCAAAATATGTTGGCTATGTTTTTAAAGCATTTCCAAGATATGACTTCTCAATACCCCTAATGCCACCGGCCTGGACTGAACTATCATCATCCTTGCCTAAGGTATTGCAAGAGATAACGTAATGGTTTCTTTGTTTCTGCCCTCATAGTCCAAAAGTTCATTTTCAACAGAGCATCCAGAAAATTCTTTGGAAACCTAAGTCCAGTTAGATTATCTATGGTAGGCTGAACAATGTCCACTAAAATATGTCCATGTCCTAATGCCTGGAACCTATGATTTTTACCTTACATGGCAAAAGAGGCTTTGTAGAAATAAGTAAGTTAAGAGTTAAAAAAAATTTTTTTTAGAGACAAGGTCTTACTCTGTCACCTAGGCTGAAGTGCAGTGGCATGATCATAGCTCACTGTGACCTTCAGCTTGTGGGCTCAAAGGATCCTCCACTTGAGTCACCAGGACTACAGGCACATACCAGCATACTTAATTTTTTAATTTTTATTTATTGTATATGCAAAGTCTCTTTATGCTGCCTAGTCTGGTCTTGAATTTCTGGACTCAAGTAATCCTCCTGCCTCGGCCTCCCAAAGTGCTGAGATTACAGTGGTAAGCCACTGCACCCAGCCAACAAGTTAAGAATCTGGGGATGGTGTTATTGGCCTGGATTATCTGTGTATATCTGATGTAATCACAGACGTGTTAATAAGACGGATGCTGGAGGAGTCAGAGTCAGAGGAAAAAGTACTGTGATGAAGGCAGAGACTGGAATGATGCACTCTGAAGATGGAAGCAGGGGCAAAAAGCAAAGGAATATGGGTAGTCAATAACCCCTGAGGAAGGCAAGGAATCGGATTCTCTTCTCATAGCCTCTGGAAAGAACCAGGCTTGCTTACACCTTAATCTCAGCCCATTGAAACTGATTTTAGACTTCTGACTTTCAGAACTGTAGCAGAATTGATTTGTGGTATTTTAAACTGCTACCCATGTGGTAATTTGTGACAAATTTGAAAGAGCATCAATAAGAAACTAAAAAACCTGAATTGTCTATGATTTTTCCCTCTTGCCCTGTATAAAATCCAAAGCCATCATCGTGACCTAGAAGTCCCATGCAATTTGCTGCCCTCTGTCCACCTGGAAACTCTGATGTCCCATCCTGCCACTCTTTCCTTCGCTCACTCTGTCCAGTCCACTCAGCCTCCTTACTGCTCACAGACACACAGCAATGCCTCCTGCTCTTTGCCTTTACTTTTTTCCATACCTGGATTGCCCTTGTCCCCAGATAGTCACAAGACCGGATCCTGGCTTTCTCAGGTGTGATTTGACTCATTTTTTTAGTGAGGGCTTTCCTGATCATGCGACTTGAAATCAGAACACATCATCTCCTTTCCTTCCCTGAATTCCGCGGTCCACTTGCCTGCCTTATTTTGTTCCAAAGCACTTACCATCATTTGATGAACTCTAGGTTTTGCTTAGTTATTGACCAGAATGAAATACATATATATATATGTGTGTGTGTGTGTGTGTATATATACACGTGTATATATACGTGTGTATATATACATACACACACATATATATACGTATGTATATATACACGTGTATATATACACATATGTATACGTGTGTATATATATACACACGTATATATATATGTGTGTGTGTATATATATATATATATATATATATATATATACATACACCTACAATGATGTCTACACATAGTGGGTGCTCAAAATATTTTTGTTAATTAGAAGGAATTGAAAGTGAATGAGACAGTAAGTCAGTGAAACATCCAGAGTGATTTAGTATGCAGGCAGAGTGATGGCAGGGCTCCAAGGAAAACCCTGACTCAGCTAGGTGAGCGTTTCTTGATGTTTCAGAGCAAGAGAGGCAGCTGACAAGTTCTGCCAAGGGCAAGTCCTGATTTGACTTACTGACCAAGCTGCGTGTAGTGTACGCATGTAGAGAGGAGCAGAAAATGAATTAAGGCCTTTTAATGCACCGGCCCTATCTATTAATATTCATGTTGCAATTAATTCTTGATCTGCGACCAATTATGTTAGTTATTTTCCCATCTCTCTTTGAAAGGAGGTGTGGGAAAGGGATGGATAAAAAAAGGTTAAAATGTCTTCCCCCTCTATAGAGTTATGTCTGTATGTTTGTTTTTAGAGGCAGAGTCTTGCTCTGTCACCAAGGCTGTAGTGCAGTGGTGTGATTATAGCTCATTGTAACCTCGAACTCCTGGGCTCTCCAGCATAGCTAGAACTACAGGCACATGCCATTATGCCAGGCTAATCAGAGAAATAATTTGGAGACAGAGTCCTGCTATGTTGCCCAGGTTGGTCTTGAATTCATGACCTCAAGCCATCGTCCTACACCATTCGCATTATAGGCACGAGTCACTGTGCCCAGCCCTAGAGTTGTTTTTAAACTCTTTAGAAAGTCTCAAGAAAGTGATTTAATGAGAAGCCCATATATTTTGAGACTTTCTCTCAATGACAGATGACAATCCATAAGCAAAGTTTGGCTTTCTTTTCAGCATAAGGATGTGTTCCATGCAAATTAAAAGCTCTTCAGCAGTCATCCATTAGTGATGCCACGATGTACTAAATTACACACACAAACACTGCACCATGCAAATGCAAGGGAAATTGACTCATTTGGCACCCAAACTATAGACAGGATTCAAAGAAAAAGCCTGCCTTAGCAGCGGCAGGAATGGCGAATACACTGGCTTTACCTGTCAGTTCTAAAGTAACTGCCTGACGTTCTGAGATCTCACATCTGGAAGCAGTAGGAGAAAATGCTATTGTACAAAATTAGCAATTCTGGCTTTGGGTTTAAGAAAGCCACATGTGTCTCAATCTTGGCTGCTTTGAGTTAGAGATTTTTAGAGATTAAGAGATTAACTTTAGAAATTAAGATTAGCTAATCAAACTAATGGGAAGGTAAGGCACTGTATATTTTATATTCCTTCTTTTCCCTGGGTTGTTACCTTGCCTGGTATCTTACTTTAGCAATGGAGAGAGCAAGGGAGAAACGGGTGAAAGTATCTGGTTGAAGCTGTAAAGTTAATTTAAAAAACAGCGAAAGTCCTCAGGTTGACAGCAACTTTGGTTTATCATTAAGCAACTGCATGTGACACACTTAAGGACAGGCACTCACAGAACAGTGGTTTGAGGGTGTGGAGTCTTCCATGGGTGAACCAAAACCTATTTTCTTCATCCTGATCTATCATTTCTCACCATGTGAACTATTTATCAGAAAACTAGCTCTCTAGTTATCAAATATATGATGGTTACTGATAAGAAGACAAAACTGAAAGATAAAAAATCAGGCATCCAGAAAAGCTCTCCTCCCCTAATCTTCTCCATTATTTTAAAGTGGATTGCTCAATCTGCCCTGCTCTTGAGATTGGCTTTGATTCAGCCTCCTTTGGAGACCTGCTAATCATGTCACAAATATGGGTTTGATGTGTAGCAGATGAGGGTTTTTCAAAACACATGTTCAGTGAAGAGGGGGCCACAGCTTAAGTGAAATCAACCCAGGTTCTTGGCCTGGCTCAGACCAAAGGACCTGGGAGGAACAATATCTGCAAGGTCATATAAATATACCTGGTAATAATCTTACACCTTCTCCTCAATGTGCAGGTCTTCAGAGATCCCTTGCCATGGGGCCCTTTGCCAGGTACTTCTGTGATCTATTGGAGCTTTGGTCTGTTCTGGCATTCTCAAGTATTTTTCTAAAATCTACCTCCATCATCTCTCTGCTCTGAAATTATTTTGTGGATAATCCTGGCACCTGGTCCCATACAATGCTGCTTTTGGAGTTGCAAAGCTTCTGGTGGTAGAATTTTTTCCTGCAGTGCTTATCCCTGTTGGTGGGGATACTATATGCCAGGTGACACTAGGTAGAACAGATGGCCTCCTTTTCTGCCTGGTTCCTATTTCAATTCAGGTTCTCCTCCTCTGATGTCATGTATGTCGAAAGCCACTCCCAAGCAATAATCTTTACTTACATTTATTGTTCCTCACTCTGATTTCCCCTGAAAAAAATTACATGTAATTAAAAAAATTTAAATGTATTTCCTTTATAAATTGAAGGGTGCACGTAGTAAAATAAATTCTAAAACTGCACAGAAAATCAAGACATAGCAAGAAATAATATTTTCTCTCTACCTCTTCTATTGTGTCTCTTATAAAAGTTAGGCAACACTGATAAACTTTACTACATTACATAGGTAGAGAAGTAAACCTCTACCTATTTCTATCTCTATCTTCATCTAACCTTACCTACCTCTCTGTATCCACCAATCCTCTGTATACTTCTTATAACTGAGGTAACACTGTACATACTCATCTACAACCAGCTTTTTATTTTTATTAATAATATATCAAAGAGAGAGTATCATATAATCCCATAGATTCTTTTAACTCAGTCTTTTAAAAATATTTTTTGGGGTAGAGATGGGGGTCTCACTGTTGCCCAGGCAGGTCTCAAAATTCTGGCTTCAAGCAATCCTCCCCCATCAGCCTCTCAAAGTGCTGGGATTATAGGTGTGATCCACTACACATGACCTAACCCAGTCTTTTTTATTGACCATATATTTTGCCATATGAATGTTCCAAAATGTATTTCATTAGGCCCCATGTATTTCATTAGGTTATTTCCAGTAAGTCTCATTACTTCTGCTGTTACAAACGTTGCTGTGATGAGCATCCATGGGGCTGGTGCACTTCTGCACAGACCTAATATTTTTTTTTTATAAGACTTTGCCCCTTTCCTTATGGCCTCTAGTACTCTTCTAGCATCTTACTTCATTTATTTTTATAGCATTGTTATGTGCGATTACTAATTTATTTCTACTTATTTCTTGTTGCCTCCAAGTGAGAATATTCAGTGTCACAAAAATAGGCAATGTTGCCTTATTAACCTCTGTATTACCAGCACTTAGAACAGTACGTGACATGTAGTGGGTGTCTAATAAATATCTGTTAATGTTTTTATAAAAACGAACCTCAACATATCTGGTGGAATGAATTTGGCTGAATATAACCCAAAACTACAATGCAAACCAGCTAAGTCAAAAAGAAAATATATCTCATAAAGTCTGAAGTCTAGAGTTATAGCAGCCTCTAGGCATTTTTGACTGGCATCTTAACAATGTCATCAAGGACCCAAATTCTTTCCATCTTTTTATTTTGTCAACTTCAGCACAGGCTTCATTTTATGGAAGATGACAAACTCAGTGATGGCTGTAGGATTTGCATGTCTCATCTCCAGACATGATAATATCTAGAGAATGATGGCTCTCTCTTTCTGTGTTTCTTTTCTAGGAATAATGAATGTATTCGATAGAAGTCTCCAGAACACTGTATTCTAACATTTTCTTAACTAAATGAGTCTTATGTAAATTTTAGAGTCAATCATTTGTGAATAACAGAATTACTTGACCTGGCCTAGACTTAGAGTAGAATCAATATTATGGAATCATCCATAAACATCCACACCACTTAGGCTTTGGAGTTAAACAGTCTTGGTACTCTGGAGTTCTAATACTGGCCATGGACAAGGTCTTAATTATACAGTGTAAATGGGACCAGAAAAGGAAGCGGAGGGTTGGAACTACTGGAGCTTTAAGGAGCTAAACTCCTGTAATCATGTAAACCATTTTTTGTGTTGTATACAGAAATACGTATCTTCAGATTCTCTTTATTTTAGTGATAATTTTACTAAGTATAATTAAATGTAACTAAATTAATTATACTTAGTAAAATTATAATTTTAGACTTAAATGTAACTAAAATTGGTGGCTTGCTCTAAGGTAATGTGTACTTTTCATTTGAATAGTAGCTCACAGATTCAGAGGTTGTAACAAGGAAGACTTGAGGAACATTCTGTGAGTATGCTGGTTACCTCAGGCCAGGGCTGCACAACTGGAAAACCAAGATCTTACTGGGTCTACATCCCTGTCATATCACAGAACCACATCGTCTCCACTCGTACAAATTGAGTTAGAACCCCTCTCCTCTCCTGCCTGGACCACTCCTGCCTGGTATCTCTGCCATCTCTCTTGCCTCCTGTCAGTTGCTTCTCCACAGAGCAACCAAACAAACTTAAAAACAAAATCAGTCATGCCATTCCCTGACTCAGCTTCTCACATACGTTTTACCTCGCTAAGAGTAAACTGTGTTCTCCTTACCCATATTCCCTCAAGTTCTCCACCATGAAGTGACAGACCATCACTCTTTCCCTCAGGCACTGTGACCTAACCCAATGGGATGCTCTTTGTTTTTCTTGAAGATGCCAAGTGGTTATCATTTCAAGGTCTTTGTGCTGGGCTTCCAGTTGTCACACAGTTGCTTCCTTCAGATTGTTCAGATCTCACCCCCAAAGTCACTGCCTCCAGGGGTCTTCCCTGAGCATTGTAGCTAATGTAAGTGTACCCCAACTCCTAGCAACTCTCTAGCTCATGTTTTATTGTAATTCTTCATAGTTTTATCACTGTATGATATCTTATATATTTATTTATTTGCTTATTTATTTTCAGTCTCCTCCAATCCAAAGGTAAACTCTTCTAGGGTAGGGATTCTGTTTAGCACCTTATTCTCAGCATCTACAACAATGCTTGGCTTAATTTAGATATGAGTACTTAATTAATATCTGCTAACAACACTACCAAAGTCAGTTCTTTTAACTTCTTTTCGCATGAGAATTTCACATCATATGTTACATATGAAGGCCCAAAGACTTTATAGTGGGCATGGTTAGTTTGGAGAACCAAAAAAAGGGCAGTTACTGGCTTAAGACATTTTGTCAAATATGTAAAGTACTATATTGTGGCAGAGTGACTCTAGGGTCAACAGGACCAGTAGTAAGAAATTAGTGAACTGATACAGTTTAGATCTGTGTCCCTGCCCAAATCTCATGTCAAACTGTAATCCCCAATGTTGGAGATGGGACCTGGTAGGAGGTGATCAGATCATGAGGTGGTTTCTAATGGTTTAGCACCATCCGCCTAGTGCTTTTCTCATGATTGAGCTCTCAAAAGATATGGTTGTTTTAAAAGTGCATAGCACCTTCCCCTGCCCCGCTCCCCACCACTCTCCTCCTGCTCTGGCCACGTAAGATGTACCTGCTCCCCTTTTGCCTTCTGCCATGATTGTAAGTTTCCCAAGGCCTCCCCAGCTATAATTCCTGTACAGCCTGCAGAACCATGAACCAATTAAATCTCTTTTTTTTTTAAAATAAATTACCCAGTCTCAGGTATTCCTTTACAGCAAAGCAAGAATGAACTAATATGAGGACATTAACATATACTCATACAGCCCACAAAAGAGAATCCCAAAATTGCCAGATCCATTTCTCTCTCTTCTAAAGGAGTTACTCTTTCTTGCTAAGAGAGACGTCAAGTCAAACTATAGAATAAATGGTTGGGAAAGGGAGGGCAATTGAAGTGAGAGGGAAAAGAACTTGCCTTAATGGGAGCAGAGGAGGAATTTTGATGGAGAGGTTGATGACAGAACAGTTGCACATTGAGAAAAAAGGGTGAAAGAAGAAAGAGGATTTTATTATATACAGTTGTGGTCCCTTCATTTAAGTCCCTTTTCATGTTCTTGAGTGTAGAATGAAATTCCTTTCTCATTACTGTTGCAGATGGACTACACTTCTTGAACATAAGTCATTTGAGACTTAATCATTGAAATTTTAATAAAAATATAACTTTAAAAGAATTGACTGGAAATAGGGAAAAATGCTTGATATATAGTAATAGTATGTTATTTAAAATTTAAGTAGAAATTCAAAGGCAATTTGCTGGGGACTAAAGTACAGATTAACTTCCAAACTCTGCTCTAGTTCTCCGCCAACTGTGTGTACTCTATGGTCAGGCAAGAAGTGCTTCTGGAGGTAGAGTGGCAGAAGCCTTTATATTTTATGACAAGTGGCCTCTTGGATGAGGTTGGTCCTTTTGAATTTGGAAATGGGTACAGTAATGAGATATTGATTGCATCTATTTTCCCACCTAGAACTTCATGCCAAAATCACTTGCAGGGTAAAGAAAATGCATGGGACTATGGAGAGATGAGTATGGCATCAGTTCTGGTCCAGTTGGGTGTGTGATGTGGACCAGTCCCTGATCTCTCTCTGTGTGTGCTTTCCCTCCTGCCTCGTGAAAGCAAGAGAACGATATTCTCTTTAGGTAGAAAAATGATGACCTGGTTTGGAATTTGCTCTTCCCTCAGCAAAAACTGAGCCCCTGGAACAAGTTGAGCAGGCAAACAGGTGGTGGGTTAGACACAGTGAACTGATGAGGGCACTGGACTGTGAGTTTGTCTGTGTGACTCTAGGGGAGTCCCTTCCCTCTTTGGGCCTCACTTTGTTTACTGTGAACTAGGGAGTCTGGTTGAGGCACTCTGAAAGCACTCTTCCCTCTGATATTCTGCTTAACAAAGCTGCAGGTCAGTATGTTTTTGCTGTTGCATAATCCTTAGAAAGTTGAGGTTTAAAATCAATTGAGATACAAATATAAGGCAGAGGATGATATCAAGAAAGGATTAAAAGGAATTAGTCAAGAAAGGCATCCATTTTAGTGTGAAAAATTATAAATTTGGTTAGACAACAGAATTTCACAATCAGTCAGGGGGAAAAAGTATTGTTAGAGATTCTTTCTGGTGAAAGTATTTCTGAAATGTGAAGGACTATAGAAAAGAAATCAGTTTCCTTCTTCCTTACTCTTCACAGCCGGTCTAGAAATTTGATTCTCTTTAATGACAGGCAAGGCTCTCCAGGATCTGCCCCCATCTGTCTTTTTCTACTTTATCTCCCTATAATCCTTCCTGGTCTTTCATCATTCTGTCTACTTCAGGCTCTTCCTCACAAAGGCTTTGTACTTTGCTATCTTGCAGCTTCTGCTCAAATTTTTATCTCCTGAAGTGTCTTCTCCCTTTTTCTATCTTTCAAAATCCTATACACCCTTTAATCCCATCTCAAAGGCCCCTTCTTCCCTTCTTTCCTTTTTCTCTCCCTCTATACTCTCCTTTCTCTGTTAGTAGCCTTTTAATTAAAAAAGTAACACTTGTATACGATATTAGGATAAAAGCACAAAAGAGCTGTCAGGTAAATGATATAGCTTTTTCATATCCCAACCTTCCCATCCAGAGTGCCATTCTGCAAGCAGATGTTGTTTACTAGTTTTTGAAGTCTCTTCTGTTACTCATAACTCCAGCTTCCTGTCCATTAGGCCACACTGGCTAGAGGGAGGGTATAATTCTAACTGAGGGGTGGACAAAGACATCCTAGTGCGCTGTACACACTCATGATACAAGGTCTTTCCTAGATCCTTATGCTGAGGAGTGTGCCCCCACAGAACAGTCTTGGGCTTTATGAATGACACAGGCTTCCATGTGAATCCACGCTCTAGAACTTCCTACTTGTGTACAATGAACACACTATTTCATCACTTTGGAGACTCTTGTTTCCTTATCTATAAAATAGGACAAGAACTATACCTTCTTCATGGAGTTTTGAGATGAAATGAGAAGCTGCCTGTAAAATGGCCTGTGAACAGCACACCACAGTGCTCATAAATGTTCTTACCTTTCATCCTCTCTGGGCTTCTGCAGGATGCTATGTCTACTTCGTTACTCACAATGGCTCCCTTGGGGGCAGGGGTCATGTGGGTATGTACAGCTTTGTCTCTGAAGACCCTATTGATTCTAGCTCAGTGCCTATTTAAGTGATTAATAAACACTATGCTGGGCGTGGTGGCTCATGCCTGTAATCCCAGCACTTTGGGAGGCTGAAGTGGGCAGATCATGAGGTCAGGAGATTGAGACCATCCTGGCTAACACGGTGAAACCCGTCTCTACTAAAAATACAAAATATTAGTCAGGCGTGGTGGCATGCGCCTGTAGTCCCAGCTACTCAGGAGACTGAGGCAGGAGAATCACTTGAACCTGGGGAGTTGAAAAACCCACTAAATTCAATTTAAAATTAGATCAATCTGGCTCACAAAAGACAAAGTATTATTTTTTGTGGGGGAAGACATATTGAGCAACCCAGTTCTGTCACCGAATTGAGGTGTGGCCTCAGGCAAATCATTTATACCTCTGGGATGCTCAAATTTCTTATCTGTCCAATGTGGGTGGCCACTTCTACTTTACAGGGCTTTTGGGAGGAAAAAATGAGAGCAGCACTTAAACTGCTGCAGGACGCAGAGTTCTAGAGCATTATGAGCACCTTTCTTACCATTTGTTTGTTCTTCCTTTCACTTAAAATTCTTTTGTTGGGGGGACACATCATGTTCCTGTTGCTATTCCTACCTTTTCCTCCACTGAAAGCTTACAATCCTCAAGGGCTGGAGAGAAGATAAGAAACTAAGGTCTGTGCAAATATCATGAGAGTTACTCCTTTTCTAAATTCTGACAGTTTAAAACTGCATTGTTGCAACTGTTCCACTGTCAAATTCACTTGAGTGAGTCATCTCTATGATAATTACTAGAGAAAGCCTCACATGATAATTTAACGATGAGATCCACGTTGTTCTGCACATGCCTGTTCTAAAATATAGTCAGCAACTGTGCAGCAGGGCGTCAGTCACTGTGATCCATTTGGTGCCACGCAGCATCTTCTGTGCAAGTTCTAACTGCAATGTTTGATTCAAGGGTACCTCATTTGATATTCAAGAAGCTTCCATGTGACTGTCCCTTGGGGCAAAGCATATTGTGTACTCTCTGACCGCATCCTATGTCTCACTTCCAAGAACATATCCTGAGTTGATCTTAATATTAAAAGCAGAGAGAGCAGCCTTGAAATAGAATTCAGGGAAGGCCATCAGGCAGATTTGGTGGTAAAAGTGGGTGGCGGGTGTGGAGAGAAGTTTGGAAGGAGGCGACATTATGTCCAGGTCAGTGGTTCTCAAACATTTTAGTCTCAGGACACCTTTGTACTTACAATTATTGAGGACCCCCAAAACGTTTTGTTTACATAGATTACATCTATCCATATTTAACACATGGGAAATTGAAAAGGGTCTTAGGTGCTTCTGAGAACCATTCGTCTAGGCAAGGACATTGGAGATTAGGGGCTGAATGTGTTTGTGTGTGTGAGTACATAATATATACAAACTTCTCTGTCTCGCTCTGTAATAATTAATAGCAAATTAAGTATTTACTTGGATAAAATATTATGCTATTTTGCAGCCATTATTTTATCTAGTCTCTATAATAACTCATGAGAGGAGATATGATTATACTCACCTGGTAGATTAAGAAATGAGGTGCAGAGAAGTTAAGAGTCAAAGTGGGACACAATTTATATGACAAATGTCAGAAAAGGACAAATTAGGCTTCTACCTTACCGTAAAGTAGGCTATTGTATCTTGAGAAACTATAGAAAAGGACCAAAGCAAATGATTGTATGTGGGGCGGTAGGGGAGGTATTCTGAAGCATGCAGCTAGAAAACAAAAAGGCTTGACGAACACTATTCTGTGAACAGCTGCAGGCTAAAGTTTATTTAGGTTTGGAATACAACAAGAGTAGCTTCCTGGTTACATTCTAGAAAGACAGGGAGAGATGCTTTAGTGGATGCTGTCAGGAACTGTCCACATGCTCCTTTAGAGCTGAGGCATTCATGTATTGACAGCTGACTGCTTTAAGTTCAGTTTCTCTCTGAGAATCATTCTCAAAGAAAGCTGTTAATACAAGGTTGCACCCTTGCTCCTGGGGCAGCCCCAAAGTCATGACTGGTAGCAGGCATGTAACAGCCTAGCTCCCTTGTCTCTTTATAGGGCAACTGTAAAGGCCATTCCAGCTCTAGACCTCCTCATGGAATCTGCTGAAGCCTTTCTTGCTCCTGCGTAACTGGCTCAATGCCTCCCTCTGCCCAGCCCTGTTTCTCTCACTCATCCACAGGTAGTGATCCCAAGAGCACTTCTCAATCAACATTCTGAACTCAACTCTCTCTTTCAGAGTCTGTTTCCCGGAGAGACCAACCTAAGACAAAGACAGATTCCTAAATCTTCTGCCCTTAAGCACAGTTCACTCCAATTCCTTTTCATTATTAGGTCTCTATGGGGTTAATATTAAGGCTCTACATTCAACAGTGTAATAGTTTTGACTTATACTTCTCCAGCCTTCCAGGGACAACCTTTTAATTCCATGTTGGCCCCTTTGATTTTGAGGGTTCTTTTTTCTTCTGAGTATAAGCCTCTAGTATCCATGCATTATTTTTAGTTTTCTATGTGTAACTTTACAGATCAGCCCATTCATTCTTCCAATGATGACTGTCCACATTACTCTCGGGATGGCGTCTTTATATTGAATCAATGAGGACCTCACCAGTCTGAGAGTGTAACCAGACACCATTTTAGGTACTTCCTAGTCTTGAGGTTTTCTGATTCCAGAGAGTTTTTTTCTAGTAAGTGGTTCATAATGTTCACCCTGTACAAGCACCACCTTCCAGGCCAAGTTGGATCCCCCAAATCATGGAAAGATGGTAGCACAACAAACTTCCTTCTAATTCTTTTGTTTCCTATTACAGTAAAATGGGGGTAAAGATTTAAGGCCCCTTAGCCCCGTGTTTTTCAATTTGACCCCATATGCCTTCTTTCTTGTGATCCAACTTATTTTTGTGCAATGTCATCTTCCCTGCTGTGGTCTGGAAGTAGGACAATTTTCAGTGTTATTTTTAATCATCTAGCACTCAGGGAGATAATGATATTGATTAAAGTGTGAATATAAGGAAGGTATTTCTTTTTGAGAGAGATATACGGAGGAAGTGTGTTTTGCTTCCAAAGCTCCACTAGGTGGCATTTTATTAAAGCAGTATTGCTACTGTGGTTATTAGAAGTAAGTGCTCACATTATTATTCTTAAAGGGACAGTATTAAGCTCCTTGATATTTCCATGGATGATTATAGTGAGGATTTTAAAACAAAAAGCTTGCATATTAAAAAAAAATCCAGATCCATTCCTGTTAAATCCAGCTTATTTTAAAAGAATATTTGAGACAAGATTTCTAACTTGAGTTCTGACACTAATCCACCTTGTGACCTGGTGTAAGTCACTTTCTGACTCTGGACTGATTTCTTCTTCTTTGAATGAGAGAGAGAGAGCAAATAAGTTAGTCTCTAGGGTCTTTGCTTCTAATACTTAATAACTTAGCAATTGTATTTCTTTCCTTACTGTGTTTAAATTACAAGTTTTCTAATTCCATCACCAAATTTGTAATAAAGACAACATTAGAACATTGGTTTGTCTATAAAAAAACTTTGTATAAAACATTGTTGTAATTCTAAAACCTGCTAATTTTTATCACCGAGGAGGTCCTGTTAGAAGCATTTCTTTTCATACTGAGTTTCAGAATCTTTTATTTCAAGCCAAACAACTTTATCATCATCTAACAACCTCTCTTCTATCCTTTCAAGCTGTTGTGGAATGACTTCCTTTGAAACCTAGAGAAACTCATCTGAGAGAGCAAGAGAGGTCTTCACAGATAATTATTAGCATTAGCCAGGTGAAGAGGCCCAACTCTTTTCTCCCATTCTGCAAAAGAAATCTCTTTAAAGTTTTCATTTCCCAGACTGCTTTTACTTGAATTATAAAAATCCCACTGAACAGAGGCTTATTATATTTTATAATGTTACAGAATTTTTTCCCATCTTTCTATTAGAGATGGATAGACTTTAATAATAATAATAATAAAGGGATAATTCCTTCAGACCCCAAGCTCCTCTGGGCCTGTGAATTTGTGCTTAAGCGAAGGCAATTTAACACTTTGAGAGCATCGCTGCTCTGCTATGGATGTTGAATGAGACTGCACTGAATCTATGGTTTGAAATCTGCTTGTCCTTCATCCCCACTGCCATATTCACCCCAAATTCGCAAAAGACTAGGGCTGGGGCTGCCAAAATCACAAAGGACTTCGCTGGCTGCCTGGTCCATTTTTTCCTAAGAGTATTTCATGAAGTAAGTGCCACAGTGGGAAAAAAGAAATGGCTCTTTCATGAAAGAAATTTTAGAAAGGTTGCAAAGTAATCCTCGCTCTAATAGTCACAGTGTACACTGGCATTTTAACTCACTGAGAATTCCTATAGCAAGGAAATCTATACACATAACACATTGTTTTGCAAATCGATGGATTACTTTGGGGGTTATAGCTTTAATGTAATAATTTTATTTTAAAGATAATGAAGAAGCAAAATTTATTCAAGAATAAGGCCAAGAATTTAGTCATAATAAAAACACAGTAGGAGAACTGGATTCAGAACCTAAATCTCTTGGCTTTGATCTTGTTCTTATTTTCTATACATTCTAATTGCAGATCCAGATCTAGAACATTCTCTATAATTTTTCAAAATGTAATATGAATTTCATACACCTTAAAATAAAAATGGACCTAGACTTGTTGCTAGATGTTTTGATACTAATGAGCAAAGTAAGACATAGAAAGGCTAAATGACTGTTTCATGGTCATGTGACTAAGTCAAGATAAGAAGTAAATTTTTTTTGACTGTCTGTCCATGAATGTTATTCCTAAACATGCCATCTGTCCATGATAACCCATGCCTTTGAATTAAAAATGAAGAAAATTTCATTTAAGTTATTCTATGCCTTATGTCCTTATCAGCCATTAATGAGTTCAGTTGAATAGGATTCTTCCTTTTGCCTTAGCAGAATATTGGGACAATAGAATAGGAATTGCCTGATACCACTGCAATGAGGAAGAGCCAATAAAAATAAGCATTAGGATATAGGAGTCAAGATGGCCAAATAGACAAACTCTGGTACACAACACCCAGCAAGAGAGATGCAGAAATCTAGAGATCTCCTAGCTCCAACCGAGGTACCAGGTGCATTTCAACGGGTCTGGTCCGATGGTGAGCTAAGCCCAGGCAGGGCAGACTGAGGCAGGGAGGGCTGCTGCTTCACCCAGAAAGTGCATCTGATCAGTCAGTTGAAGGTTGTCCCTCTGGCACTCCGGTCCAGATAAAGCGCTTCCCTCAAAGCCTCAGTAATACACAGAACAGGGGATCTTAGCTAGTCAAGCGCTGGGAATTACAAGCACAGAGTTGAATAATAATCCAGGATGGTGTCTTGGATTGGCACACAGATCTTAGCAAACGCATAAGCCCATAAGCCAGCCAGAAGAGCCTGCAGACCAAACTATCGCCCCCTCCCCCTGCCGGGAGAGAGAGGGAGCTGAATGTGGGAAGACAGATGGAGCAGCTGGGCGGGCCCTTACCCCATGACCAGAGAGAGGGAGCTGAAAGCAGGGAGACAGGCGGTGAGACTGGGTGGGTTCCTACTCTCCCCCATAAACCCCAGATGGGTGAAACACTAACTCTAGCAGGTTACACAGCCAGTGCCAAAGTCTGAGCTGAACACTGAATGATCCAGCCCTGTGGAGGAAAGAGATAAACAACCATTAAAGGGGTGGTACTAGGCTTCATGTTTTAATAAAAAACACAGAAAGCCTACGTAGCAATGGACGGTGTTCTTGACCACCCAGCACCGCCTCCAAGTCAGCAGAAGAGGTGGGCCTAATCTCCCAGTGTAAACAAAAAAGACACAAGAAGCTTACCTAGCAACCTGAAGGAGTCCCTAGAAACCCAGTAGCACCTCCACAGGCAGACAAGTGACTTCATCAAGCGGCCTCCCTGAGATCACAGCCAGGTAAATTCATGAAGATGGGGAAAAAAACCAGTGCAAAAAAGATGAAACTATCAAAGACCAGAACACCTCTTCTCCTCAAAGGGATCACAACTCCTCAACAACACAGGAACACAGCATGACCGAGAAAGAGTGCGACAAATTGACAGAAACAGGCTTCAGAAGATGGATAATAACAAACTTTTCTGAGCTAAAGGAACATGTTCTAACTCAATGCAAAGAAACCAAAAACCTTGAAAAAAGATTAGATGAAATGCTAACTAAAATAACAAGCTTAGAGAAGAACATAAACGACTTGATGGAGTTGAAAAACACAGCACGAGAACTATGTGAAGCAAAGACAAGTTTTAATAGCTGAATCAATCAAGCAGAAGAAAGAATATCAAAGATTGAAGATCAACTCAATGAAATAGAAAGAGAAGGCAAGACAAGAGAAAAAAGAATGAAAAGAAACAAAAAAAGTCTCCAAGAAATATGGGATTATGTGAAAAGACCTAATCTACGCTTGATTGGTGTACCTGAATATGACAGGGAGAATGAATCCAAGTTGGAAAACATTCTCCAGGATATTATCCAGGAGAACTTCCCAAGCCTAGCAGGGCAGTCCAACATTCAAATCCAAGAAATACAGAGAACTCCACAAAGATATTCCTCACGCAAAGCAACCTCAAGGCACATAATCATCAGATTCACCAGGGTTGAAAGGAAGGAAAAAATGCTAAGGGCAGCCAGAGAGAAAGTTCAGGTCACCCACAGAGGAAAGCCAATCAGGCTCACAGCAGATCTCTTGGCAGAAACCCTACAAGCCAGAAGAGAGTGGGGGTCAATATTCAACATCCATAAAGAAAAGAACTTTCAGCCAAGAATCTCATATTCAGCCAAACTCAGCTTAAGTGAAGAAGAAATAAAATCCTTTAAGGACAAGCAATTACTGAGAGATTTCATCACCACCAGACCTGCCCTACAAGAGCTCCTGAAAGAAACGCTAAGCACGGAAAGGAACAAGTACTAGCCACTGCAAAAGCACGACAAATGGCAAAGACCAAAAATGCAGTGAAGAAAATGAGTTAACTAAAGGGCAAGAAATACAGCCAGTAACAAAATGGCAGGATCAAATTCACACATAACGATATTAACACTGAATGTAAATGGCCTAAATGCCCGAATCAAAAGGCACAGACTGGAAAACTGCATAAAAAGCCCATCTCACATACAAAGACACACATAGACTACAAATAAAGGGATGGAAGAAGATTTACCAAGCAAATTGAGAACAAAAAAAGAGTAGGGGTTGCACTCCTAGTCTCCAATAAAATGGACTTCAAACCAACAAAGATCAAAAGAGACAAAGAAGGGCATTACATAATGGTAAAAGGATCAAACCAACAAGAAGAGCTAACAATCCTAAATATGTACGCACCCAACACAGGAGTACCCAGATACAAAAAGCAAGTTCTAAACGACCTAAAAAGAGACTTAGACTCCCACATAATAATATTGAGAAACTTCAACACTCCACTGTCAATATTAGACAGATCAACAAGACAGAAAATTAACAAGGACATCCAGAACTTGAATGCAGAGCTTGACCAAGCAGACCTAATAAACATAGACAGAACGCTTCACCCCAAATCCACAGAACATACATTTTTTTCAGCACCACATCATACTTACTCTAAAATTGACCACATCAGTGGAAGCAGATCACACCACAGCAAATGCAAAATAATGGAAATCATAACAAACAGTCTATCAGACCACAGCGCAATCAGATTAGAACTTAGGATTAAGAAACACACTCAAATCTGCACAACCACTTGGAAATTGAACAACTTGCTTCTGAGTGTCAACTGGATAAACAATGAAATGAAGGCAGAAATAAAGATGTTCTTCAAAATCAATCGGAATGAAGACACAACTTCCAGAATCTCTGGGATACCTTTAAAGCAGTGTCAAGAGAGAAATTTATACAATAAATGCCCACATGAGAAACAAGGAAAGATCTAAATTGACACCCTATCATCAAAATTGAAAGAGCTAGAGGAGGAAGATAAAAAATACTCAAAAGCTAGCAGAAGACAAGAAATAACTAAGACCAGAGCCAAACTGAAGGAGATAGAGACACAAAAAATCCTTCAAAAATTAATAAATCCAGGAGATGATTTTTTGAAAAGATCAACAAAATAGACCACTAGCCAGACTAATAAAAAAGAAAAAAGAGAAGAATCAAATAGATGCAATAAAAAAAGATAAAGGAGATATCACCACTGATGCCACAGAAATGCAAACTACCATCAGAGATTACTAAAAACAGCTCTATGCACATAAACCAGTAAACCAGGAAGAAGTGGATAAATTCCTGGACACTTGTACTCTACCAAGACTAAATCAGGAGGAAGTTAAAACCCTGAATAGACCAATAACAAGGGCTGAAGTTGAGGCAGCAATCAATAGCCTACCAACTAAAAAAAGTCCAGGTCCAGACGGGTTCACAGCCAAATTCTATCAGACATACAAACAGGAGCTGGTTCCATTCCTTCTGAAACTACATCAAACAATACAAAAAGAGGGAATCCTCCCTAACTCATTTTATGAGACCAACATTATCCTATACCAAAACCTGGCAGAGACTCAACTAAAAAGGAAATCTTCAGGCCAATATCCATAATAATGATCAACGTAAAACTCTTCAATAAAATAGTGGCAAACTGAGTGCAATAGCACATCAAAAAGCTTATTCATCATGATCAAGTAGGCTTCATCCCGGAGCTGGCTCAACATATGCAAGTACATAAACATAATCCACCACGTAAACAGAATCAAAGACAAAAAACACATGATTATCTCAATAGATGCAGAGAAGGCCTTTGACAAAATTCAACAGCCCTTCATGCTAAAAACTCCCAATAAACTAGGTATGGATGGAACGTATCATAAAATGATACAAGCTATTTATGACAAACCTACAGCCAATATCATACCGAATGGGCAAAAGCTGGAAGAATTCTATTTGAAATCAGGCGCTAGACAAGGATGCCCTCTCTCACCACTCCTATTCAATATATTATTGGAAGTTCTAGCCAGAGCAATGAGGCAAGATAAAGAAATAAAGCATATTCAAATAGGAAAGGAGGAAGTCAAACTGTCTCTATTTGCAGATGACATGATTGTATATTTAGAAGACCCCATCGTCTCAGTCCAAAATCTTCTCAAACTGATAAGCAACTTTAGCAAAGTCTCAGAATATAAAATCAATGTGCAGAAATCACAAGCATTCCTATATACCAACAACAGACAAAGAGAGAGCCAAATCAAGAGTGAACTCCCATTTACAATTGCTACAAAGAGAATAAAATATCTAGGAATACAAGTAACAAAGGATGTAAAGCACTTCTTCAAGGAGAACTACAAACCACTGCTCAATGAAATAAGGGAGGACACAAACAGATGGAAAAACATTCCATGCTCATGGTTAGGAAGAATCAATATGAAAATGGCCATACTGCCCAAAGTAATTTATAGATTCAATGATATCGCCATCAAGCTACCAATGTCCTTCTTCACAGAACTGGAAAAACCACTTTAAACTTCATATGGAATCACAAAATAGCCCACATAGCCAAGACAATCCTAAGCAAAAAGAACAAAGCCAAGGCATCACCCTGCCAGACTTCAAGCTATACTATAAGGCTACAGTAATCAAAACAGCATGGTACTGGTACCAAAACAGAGACATAGACCAATGGAACAGAACAGAGGCCTCAGAAGCAACACCACACATCTACAACCACCTGATCTTTGACAAACCTGACAAAAATAAGCAATGGGGAAAGGACTCCATGTTTAACAAATAGTGTTGGGAAAACTGGCTAGCAATGTGCAGAAAGCAGAAACTGGACCCCTTCCTGTAATCTTACACTAAAATTAACTCCAGCTGGATTATAGATTTAAACATAAAACCTAACACCATAAAAACACTAGAAGAAAACATAGGCAAAACCATCCAGGACATAGGCATAGGCAAGGATTTTATGGCTAAAACACCAAAAGCAATGGCAATAAAAGCCAAGATAGACAAATGGGATCTA
>CAUYQU010066916.1:0-69985 GCA_963574635.1 Cheracebus regulus | reverse complement strand
CCTGGTCAACATAGCTGATCCAATCACTTTTAAAAAAAAGAAAGAAAGAAAAGAAGAGAGGAGAGGAACGAAAAAAGGAAGGAACAGAAGGTAAGGGAAGGGAGGGAAGGGGAAGGGGGGGGAAGAGGAGTGGAGGGGAGGGAAGAGGAGGGGAGGGGAGGGAGGGAGAGAGGGGATGGGAGGGGAGGGGAGGGAAGAGGAGGGGAGGGGAGGGGAGGGAGAGAGGGGATGGGATGGGAGGGGAGGGGGAAAGAAAGAGAAAATGATTATTCTTATGGCTAAAACTTTGTTCTTCATGAGATTTTTAAAAATAATATTAATCTCCAAAGTCAACATATTAGTTAGAAAATACTTTATTTGGCATAAGGTACTTCACATTAGAGATAAAATGCCATATTAGAAAGATTTGGAAGAGTTATAAGAAGGTTAAAATGAAATGCCAGGCAAAATAAAAACATGATGTGATTTTATATTTTGATAATTTCACCCTCTCTTTTTAACAAATTGACCTTTTTATGCTAAATGCTATTTTTTACATCATTCTTTCAATTACTAAATCAATGAACAACTGCCTAAAATTACTTTTTCTAGCCATTTTAAAACAATCACGTGTGCATTAATTTTGCTCACTGGCATACTGCTCCATGATTTTACTCAATGAATAACATTTTACTACAGTTATAGAAAGACCAGAATGAACTGAAGACATAGAAACTCTATCTTGCTATCATCCTATTATCAGATGGCACATTGGTCTACTAATTATAAAAGCAACCCTGTTCATGGCAAGGGTGAGAGTTACCAAAGCACAAATATTGGTTTCTAGGAGCTTTAATGTTAAGTGATTCACTTCTTTTTTTCCCCAAAAACAATCTCACCGTTTCCCCATTAGACTCAAATTGTGTCATATTGTTTTATTCAGTGACTAATTAACGCTATTTTCCAGAACAAATCTCCGACAGTGCTGAGAATAAAAGCCTAATTTAGAACACAAAAACAATGAATGAGGTGGTCATGGCCAGTGACTTTTACTCAAAAGTCAATGCCAGCTAATTACAATGCCTGGGAAGTTGCACAAGGGATCAATGGCAACTTATTCTGTTCTGGTTCCTCCCATTAATAACGCAAATGTCCACCATATCACTGTCATTTTCCCAAGAAAAGAGTACAGAAATCAGCAAACAGATGAAAGCAATAAGGACCACAAAATGCTTACCACAGTGCTGGGCACAAAATAAGTCTTCACTAAATGCTAGCTAATGATAATAAGAGTATTATACTCCCAACTTTACTAAGCACCCTGGTTAAAAGTCCAGAGAAAACATAACAGCAAATGTTAAAAGGATTCCAACATGTAATACCTCTGATTTATAAATATATTTATCATAGAAAAAATACTTAGTTCAGTTCCTGGAAAATGATCCACGCCTAATAATCATTTATTGAGTGAAAGCATGAATGAACGCTCTTCAGAACATAAAACCGGATAAGCTAGCAAAGGAGGGGGTAGGGAAAATGACACTGCAGGAACCATCTCTGTCACATTTCCTTGAGTAATAACCTTTCTAAGGTGCTCTAATTCAGGAAAGGTATGTCCAAATAACTATCACAGAGATCAAGCAAACTCTGCACCTTACCAGGCTTACAGCCTGACAAAATTCAGGGCAGCTCTTTAAAAGTAAAAATAATAATTATTATTATTAGATCAAAACCAGGAGAAATGCAAAATTGGGACTTACTTTTATTCTGTCTTTCCACATAGAGAAAAGACACTTTCCCTTACACTCTGCCCATCAAGGCAAACTTGGGGAAGGATGAGTGGTATATTTTTGGGTAAAATCCTGACCTTCTATATTAAATCCCTCTAACATAAGAAATATTACCTAAATTCATAGATTTATCCACATTTACATAGTTTTAGAGTCAGTCTTGAAATAAATAAGGGGAAAACAAAATTCCCAAAATTACATCTTTAAATTAAAGATTATGTATTTTGTCTTTCCTTCACTAGATTTGCAATGACTATTTAAAGTCATTTTAGTCTTCTCTCTATATAACTATTTTAACTTTCTGTTTTTTTTCAAGCATCATTAACACTGAGTTTCCACAATATCCTGAGGGAAATTGTGTTCTAATTGCATTTTTAAAATATTACACGTGTGTATGCTGAATGAGACTTGTAGTTAATGTCTCTGCCTATTAGGTAATTTTACCTTGAGGTCTGAAATAATTTGTTATTATATGTTGTTTAAATAATCCCATGACAACATTATAGCCATTAATATGTCTAGCTATGGTTATTTACTTATGCATAATATCTATCATGTATGAGTTAATGTTACATTAAGCCAGTCACTAACTCAATGTTAAATTGCAGATCTAATTCTGCAGCTGCTGGCCCCTTTCACTTGAAAATGTCTTTAAAATTTCTACTAATTCAGCATTATATGAGTAAAACCAACTTGAGATTATTTTCTTAGTTATATACAAAGTGATGTTAAATTTATTTGGAATTTATAGGACTTCAGCCTTGATATATGTTAAGTTATATATACAAAACTTCATAGTTACCAAGAATTTTTAAAAAATACTTTAGCAGCAGAACCCTCTCCTTTCTATATTTTAATGTTAAATCTTACAGAGTTTTTTTAAATTGAAAAAAATTAAATTTTTAGGTACTATTTCTGGTGTCAGACATGATGTTTTGACATATGTGTATGCTGTGGAATGGCTAAATCAAGCTAATTAACATATGCATTCACACATTTATGGTCAATTGATTTTTGACAAAGAAGCCAATAAAACACAATGGGGAAAAGAGAGTCTCCTCAATAAATAGTGTTGGTACAGCTGGTTATTCACATGCAAAAGAACTAAATTAGAACCTTATCTCACACCATATACAAAAGTCAACTCAAAAGACATTAAAGACTTAAACCTAAGACCAGAAACTGTAAAACTACCAGAGCAAAACAGGGGAAAAGCTTTTCGACATTGGTCTAGGCAATGATATTTTTGGCTATAACCCCAGAAGCATAGCCAACAAATGCAAAAATAAACAAATGAGGATTACTTCAAACTAAAAAGCCCCTGTGCAGTAAAGGAAAAAATCAACAGAACAGAGAAACAACTCACCGAATGGAAGAAAATTTTTGCAAACCATGTATCTGGCAAAAAGTTAATATCTGAAATATATAAGGAAGTCACACAACTCAATAGCAAGAAAACGAATAACCCAACTAAAGAGTTAAACAGTTTTAAGATACAGAATAGATAAGACTAGTACTCTCTTTAGTTGAAGCAAATGAACAGAGCCCACCCTCCACCCCCGCTGTTCATTCCTCTCTCTCTCTCTCTTTCTTTAGACACAGTTTTCCTATGTTTTCCAGGCTTGTCTCAAATTCCTGGCCTCAAGTGATCTGATCCTTCTGCCTCAGCCTCATAAGTAGTTGGGATTAAAGGCATGAGCCATTGCACTCAGCTCTATCCATTTCTTTTGATTTCTTTTTTTTTTTTCTAGTACTTTAAGTTCTGGGGTATATGTGCAGATCGTGCAGGATTTTTACATAGGTATACACATGCCATAGTGGTTTGCTGCATTCATCCCCCATCATCTACATTAGGTATTTCTCCTGATGTTATCCCTCCTCAATCCTCCCACCTGCTGCTATCCCTCCCCTAGCTCCCCCATCCCCCAGCAGGCCCCAGTCTGTGATGTTCCCCACTCTGTGTCCAGGTGTTCTCATTGTTCAACACTCACTTATGAATGAGAACATGCCAGACCTGGGGCACACTCGTAATCCTCACTGTGGAACTCGACTACACAGAAAACAGCTAGAAGAACACATCTCTGACATATCAATTTCATTTTCTTCGGATACATACCCATTAGTGGGATTGATGGATCATATGGTAGTTCTATTTTTAATTTTTTTTGGAAGCCCCATGCTGTTTTCCATAATGGCTGTACTAATTTATGTTCCCACCAACAGGGTATAAGAGTTTCCTTTTCTTTGCATCCTTGCCAGCATTTGTTATTTTTTGTCTCTTTGATAATAGCCATTCTATTTGTGCTGAGATGATGTCTCACTGTGATTTTGATCTGCATGTCCCTGATGATTACAGATGTTGCACATTTTCTCATCTACCTGTTGGCCACTTGTATGTCTTCTTTTGAGAAATACTAATTCAGATAATTTTGCATTTTTTATTAGGATGATTTTTTTTCTATTTAGTTGTTTGAATTTCTTATATATTCTGAATATTAACCCCTTGTGAAATGCATACTTTGCATATATGATCTCTCATTCTTTAGGTTGTATTTTTACTCCATTGACTTTTAAAGGGATATCTTTGTCAAATACAAATGTTTGTGGAAAAGATATCTTTCTATGTCAAAGGGATAGCTGCATTTCCATGTTTATTACAGCAGTATTCACAATAACCATGATATGTAATCAACCTCAGTATCCATTAACAGATGAATGAACAAAGAAAATGTGATATTTATACACAATAGAATACTATTCAGCCATAGAAAATAATGAAATTCTGTCATTTGTGGCAACATGGATGAACTGGAGGGCATTAAGTTAAGTGAAACAAGCCAGACATAGAAGGACAAATACTGCATAATTTCACTCATATGTGAAATCTATAAAAGTTTATCTCACAGAAGTAGGCAGTGGAATAGTGGTTATCAGAGGTTAACCAGTGGGCCAGAATTGGGGATTGGGAGAGATTCATCAACAGGTACACAGCTACAGTTAGGAGAAATAAGTTCTGGCTTTCTGTTGCACAGTGGGTTTAACAATACTGGAGCATATATTTCAAAATATTAATACCTGGCATGGTGGCTCATGCCATAATCCCAGCACTTTAGTAGGCTGAGTTGGGTGCATCACCTGAGGTCAGGAGTTTGAGACCAGCCTGGCCAACGTGGTGAAACCCTGTCTCTATTAAAAATACAAATATTAGCTGGGAATGGTGGTGGGTTTCTGTAATCCCAGATACTTGGGGATTGGGGGCTGAGGCAGGAGAATCATTTGAACCCAGGAAGCGGAGGTTGCAGTGAGCTAAGATCATACCACTGCACTCCAGTCTGGGCAACAGAGTTAGGTTTCATCTAAAAAAAAAAAAATCTATCTAGCTAGTTAGCTATCTGTCATCTGTCTGTCTATATATATATATATAGCTAGAAGAGAAAATTTTGAATGTTCTCACCACAAAGGAGTAATAAATATATGAGTTAGATATGCTAAATAGCCTGATTTTTTATTTTTTGAGACAGTCTTGCTGTGTCATCCAGGCTGGAGTGCCGTGGCGCCATCAACAGCTGAGTGTAGCCTTGTCCTCTTGGGCTCAAGTAATCTTCCATGCCTGGCTAAATTTTAAACTTTTTGTAGCAACAGGATCTTACTATGATGTCTAAGCTGGTCTCATACTCCTGGCTTTAAGCAATCCTCCCACTCAGCCTTCCAATGTGCTGGAATTACAGGCATGAGCCATCGTGCCCAACCAAATTTTTAATTTTTATACAATGTAAACATGTATTGATACATCACATTATACCCCATAAATATGCACAATTATTATGTGTTATTTAAAAAAACAAAAGTAAGAAAAAAAAGAACACACCTTGTTATAGCTTCTAATATGGCAGTTAACTACAAATTCCCAAGTGTTCTTTAATAAACTTTATCAGAAATGATGGTAGAATGGACTCCTATATAAGTTCATTTATCAGAGCTTCTGTTCCAGAATACAACTGTAATTAATAAAAGAGGGTGGGTTTAAAAAACCGAATATAATTGTACTAATGGTAGTTTTCAAGAAGTGATGCAGAAAATAAGTTATATCCATGTGATACTGATCTGATCAATTCAGCTGATCATTTAAATAGTTTCTCATTGTAAATTTATGACACTTTTGAAAGTTTTTGAAAATCAAATGTATCAGGTATTTTTTGTATTTCTTGGTATCCTGCTGCCTTTTAAAAATAATATTAGTCTTGAAGAGGAAGGAAAGGCAGAAAACTGCATGATCTTCTGATCAATTTCTCTGTGGTAAGGAATTCCTGTCTCTCTTTTCCTCCCAATCTGTCTGCCCTCCTCCCCATATGCCTTGCCTTGGAAGAATCACTGAGGTTAGGGTGAGTGTACATCTATTAACTAGTCCTACCTCAGAGTTTTCAAAAACAATTCCCCCTATATATTTGTGCAATAAAACATACCCATCCAAAGCCTTTCCCATTCTATACACAGGATTCTACATGTCTCTGGAACTTTATAAGTAATTTTACTTAAGATACTGGACATATTCCATGGAAGCTCTTATTACACAATTTTTTTTTCTAATGAGATTCAACTTTCATAAATTCTTTATTCTTTTGTTTCAGATTATGAAAGACAAAAGCTTTCTTAATATATCCTGGATCTAGGTTAATAATTCAAAAACAAATGTCTGAATTTCAGATAAATTTTGTATGTTTTGAAGTTTTTTTAGTTATTTTGCTAAAATATGCTTATTTTCCTTTTAATTTAATTGTACCTTTGTCAAAAGTCAAATGATTATATTTGTATAAGTTTATTACTGAGATTTGTGTTCTTTTCCATTGATTTATGTGTCTGCCTTTTCAGTAATACCACAGTCATGATTACTGTAGCTTTATATTAAGTTCTGAAATTGCTTTTATAACATACTTGTACTGAAGTCCTATCAATTCCAATTAGTTAAAATAATCCTATCTGTAATTGATGAAACATGTTAGAGTTGGTTTTACCCACATAAATTTCAAAATCATCTTGGCTATTCTAGTCGGGTAAATATCTATCAGATACAAAGAGAAAAGTCTGCTGAGATTTTATTAGAATTATATTTATGGATCAAACTGGGGAGAAATGACCTTAATGTTATTGAATTATCCAGTCCATGGACAAGGTATACCTTTGCATTTATTTAGGCTTTTTTTAAAAAAATTTATTTTATTAGTGTTTTGTGGTTTAACCATACAGATCCTGCACATAGTAGATGCATTCTTTACTTTAGTTTTTGGTGCTTTTTTTAGATGTGATTGGTTTTTAAAGTGCATATTTTAGTAGTTCAATACTAATATAGAGAAATACAATTGATATGCATATGTTGATTTGTTATCCACAAACTTGCTAAACTCATTGGTTGTGAGGGCTTTTTTGTACATCTCTGGGATATCTGACAAAGGTAATCATTTTCTATGTGAACAAGGATGATTTTATTTATTCTTTTCTAAATTGTACATATGGCTTTCATTTGTTTATCTTGTAATGGCTAAAGCACAGATAAATGATTTTGCCACAGGCCCAGAAGGCATGGGCCCAGGGACCAGTGCCATCTCCTCCTCCTTGGTTCCAGGCAGGCTGCTTATGAGTCTAAACAAATAGAGGAGGCCAGGTTGTTCTAAAATGGAAGAGTAGCCTCTGTCAGCAGGAAATTTGGGCAAGAAGTTTCCCCTATGGTTGTGAATATGGTAAATACTGGGTACAGTAGCTTTACATATTTTATATAATTTAATCCTCATAGAAACTAAACATAAATAAATAAATAAATAAATAAATAAATAAATAAATAAATAAAACTGAACAGAAATGATTAGACAAGATAGCCTTGCCTTTGTCTGATCTTAGAGGGAAAAAAAATCAGTCCTTGATTACTATGCATGATTTTAGCTTTGGTTTTCTGACATAGTAAATTTATTCTGATCAGTTGATAATGTTTTATCCTATTTTTAGTTTTCTCAGGTTTTACTATGAATTAATATTAATTTGTTTTGAAATTTTTTGGTATCTATTAGCATTATCATTTTTGTTCTTAAGTTTGTTAATATGATAAATTACATTGATTTTTAAATGTAGAGCTACATTTACATTCCTGGGATAAAACCCACTTGGATGTGACGCATTATCCTTCTGATATTTTGCTGAATTGGATTTGTTAATATTTTGTTGACAATCTTTACAGTTACATTCATGAGGGATATGGTCTCTAGTTTTCTTACAATAACCTCCTTGCCTAATTTCGGTATTATATAAATGCTAGTCTTATGAAAATGAACTGGGAAGTTTTTCCTTCCTCTAATGTTTGAAAGGATTTTAAGGAGTCAATATTATGTATTCATGAAATGGTAGAATTTGTCATAAAAATCACCTGGGCTTTCAGTTTCCTTCTTTTGGAGCTTTATAACTATGAATTTGATTTCAATCACGTATAAAGCGTTATTGATATAATCTGTTCTTCTTGAGTGAATTTTCATAGGTAGTATCTTTTGAAAATTTGTTCATTTCATCTAAGTTGTCAGATTTGTGGGCACAGAGATTTTCATAGTATTTCCTTATTTTTCTTTTCATATTTGTGGGGCCTTACAGTAATATGTCCTTGTTCTTTCATGACACTGATAATTTTTGTCTTCTGTTTTCTCCTCGTCAGTCTGACAAGATGCTTATCAATTTTACTCATTACAAAAATCAGTTTTTAGTTTTCATTTTCACTGATTTTCTCTACTGTATTTTCTGTGTTCAATTTTATTGATTTTTGCCTTATTTTCTTCCTTCTGATTACTTTTGCTTTAATCTTCTCTTCCTTTTCTAATTTCTTGTGGTGGAACAGATTATGTTTTTTGATCATTATTTTCTAAATTAAGCTTTAAATGAGAGAAATCTCTCTCAAGCCACTACATCCTACACATACTGATATATTTTAAAATTTTTCCATGCATCTCAAATATTTTTTTAAATTTCCTTTAGAATTTCTCTTTGAAATATGCTTCCTTCCTCAAATTTTACCAGATATATTTCTGTTATCCAGAAATATATCTGGTTTAATTTCTGGTTTAATTCCACTATGGTACAAGACCATACTTGGTAGAATTTCTATTATTTTTAATATTTTTGTAGTTTATTTTGTGGTTTAGATAGGGTCTATTTTGGTCATATTTTCATGTGCACTTCAGAAGACAGTGTATTCTGTCCCCTCTGCCCCACAATGACATCTCTGTGGACACTTTTTAGTCTTTTATATTTGAACCTGGTGGGATTTCTTGCAAGAAAGTTTGTATTCCAACAGTGTCTACAGCCCATGATGGTTCCCATAGTTCCCTGTCCTGCATTCCCATATTCAGCCTTCACCCATTTGTCAACTACTTTTGATGATCTCTTCTAACCAGGGTCAAATTGTGTCTACCTTCAGTAGTAGCAAGGGCACAAATCTATTTCTCGTATTTGTCCCTAAACTTTTGGTTCAGTTGGGTGCTCTGCCAACTGACTTTTTAAAATATATCATTTAAATTTAGTCTGACTCTTTTTGTTTTGTTTTAAATGTGGGAATGATGCTCCTTCCAATACTTTGCATGCCAAGGCAGAAAGCCTTGTGATTAAGCTCCGCTGTAATGTAATTGGCTACTGAGTATCTTTGTAAAACAAATTCCAAATGATTCTCAATGATAATGAAGATATAAGATACTATCAATTTGTATATAGCTGAAAATTTCATATTTGTATACAGTGTTTATAAAATAAAATTATAATCCCAAGGGATGCAAAAATAATGGAATGTAGAAATTATACACTTCATTAATAATAAAACTAGTTTATAATTTGTTATGTTTTTGGTAATTGCATAGCCAAAATCATATTAAGTGGATCAAAGAAACAATAAAATAAATGAACACAGCTTGTAGTAAAATGTTACTGTTGAACCATAAAGAAATAAAGCTGTGGATGCTGAATTTAAATAGAAAACAGAACAAAGAATTGCCTGCTTTCATCTACCACATGACATTTGGGAGCAGCAAGCCTCTTGGAGAATCTCACGTCACAGTTTAACAATGGTGACCCACAAAAATTGGCTTCATATTTCAGATATTTAACTGTGAGGCATTATAACATGGCTATTAGAAGAGAACAGATTTTTGGAATCAGACAGATTGGACTCCAATTACTACTTTCTACTCCATTAGTTAACCAAAGGTAACTTCAAGGATACTGAGTTAGACTTTTCAAGAAAACAGACTTATATTAAAATATTTCCTGACTGTGTCTAGTTAGCATGAAAAATTAACAGTCTAAGTAGCTTAAACTACTAATGTATACCCAGAGCAAAGGAACATCCACTGTAATCATGTGTTTGTAATTAATTTTGGTTAAATTTGGAAGTCCAACAGCATCTTTCTTTGGCATGACATCCTTACTTAGTAAAAAAGGAAAAAAAAAAAAAAAGGAAAACAAAAAGCAATGACTTTATAAACCAGACATAATTGGGTTCTAATCTCAGCCATGCACATATTAGAAGAGTAAACATTTATAAATAAGTGAACCATCATGATGTAGTTTCTGCACTTACGAAATGAAAATTTAAAATATCTATCTCTCAGGACTATCACAATGCATATAAAATGCCTAAATTTTTATTTCATCTATCTTTATCATTTTCTTCACTTCCAGTGTCACAGATCTTGAGGATATCAGGTTCAAGATTCAATTGTAAATCTAGTTGCAAATCTTTGCTTTCCCAAGGTAAGTATTATTACTCCATAATTAATTTCCATATTTAAACTCCATAATTAAGAGTATTAAGGATAAAATCTTTATTATTGTGATAACCACAATAGTGCCCTGATAATTTTTTAAAAGTGATTTCTAAACTCAACAATTTTAGCTTTACAAAATGAGGTAAACAGGAATAAATTTTATTTCAGTTACACTGATGTTGCTATTATCAAATATGAAACAATTATATTGCCAACTAAATATTCATGTTATATGATATTCCATATTTAGACATCCTTAGTATTCTTTATACTATTTGAAACCTTTGATGATGTTAATGGTTACCTACTTACCTTGTATTGATTTCTTCTAATAATGCCCTCCTGAAAAGCTTAGAGATTTCTTTCAAAAACTACATAGGGCATTTCCATAAGAACTGAAAAACAATTCGTTTGGGTCTAAATTTGTACTAAGTTTAATAGTGAATTCCACATAAATCAATCACTCTTATTTTCATAAACAACATAATGAACGTAAGGCATACTTATTAGAAAGACATTTTACTTGGATTGGTATGTTACTTTCTGCCATGACGCTAATATAAGGCCAACTGACCAAATCAACCAATCAAACAACAACAAAAAAACTGTTGATCAATTACAAGGGCAAAAAACCTTTAAATGTCTATTTTTGTTTCAAAATTTCTGTCATTATATGGGAAAACTGTAAAATATTACATGTTGATTTAATTGCAAATATAGGAATCTACAGAAAATATTCTAGACACTATAGTTCCACATATAACCAAAATAAGTTGGTAATGAGTATTCTCAGTAGCTATTTGTCTTTGGTTTTCAGCATAGGCTTCAGCCAATTCAATTTTATGTTTCCCATTCTGTTTTATAATAATCACAGAATATCTCCGTTTCTAATTCCATCTGTCACTGGCTATTGGATGGGCTCCCATTCCAAGACTCTTGGTTCCTGCAGGCAGGCTTTCTGTGTAGTCTACAATTTAAATGTCACAGGACTGTGGAGTAACTGTTGGGGGAAAACTGAATTATGTGTGAATTCTGATCTCCAGCATTTATACAATGTTTCACTCTCCAGAGTATCTCTTGTTTCCTGTATTTACTGAATCATAACTTTTCTGTTTAGTTAGGTTTGTTTTTTTCCATGCAGGATACTATTACATCTGGTATACAACATAAACTCAGAGAGTTGTTGGTCTTTTTAGAGACTATTCTTTTAACAATGAGTAGAAGCATTTTCCATATTGTCACCCTAATTTTAGGATACCTACAGCATCTCACATTGGTTTCCTAAAGTAATTTACCTCAGGGATAGTATAACCTAATCATGAGAGATGATAGTTTAAGAAAAACAATATTAGTTTAAGCCAAACACATTGTTCCTCATTCCAGTTCTAATCAACACTTCAGCCAAGAAATTGATCGTTTACACATCTCAATACATGAATTTGTACAGAAGCGTCCTTTTCATTGTTATTTAATAATTATTAGAGCAATGGCAAAGGTTGATGTTTTTCAAGCCAACATTTTTATATAATAATATATAAAAATTAATATTTCATGAACATTTACTTAAATTTTTATATCAAAAAGGATTTCATCTAACCCTTGGCTGAGCTATATATAGAAAAAAAAGTCACAAAGAAGAAACAACAGAGAATTAGGTGAAACATGGAATTCTATGCTATAATCTTAAATTATTAAATATTATCTTACAAAAATTCCTTTATTAGTTACTCTTAAAGTTTAAGGTGTCACTCCTCCTATTGTTTCCTAATCAGCTAAGGACAATCGTTGACCATTGCATCTAGACAACTGACGATGTATTCATCTGTCCAGCCTTGCACTCATCAATCTAACTATTCCCCTTTACTGACGAGCAGCTCGCACAGTTCCTTTGCAAAAGCTGAGGGGGATTCAGATGTGACTAACACAGCATTGATAGGCTTACCATCAAATTCAGGGATCTTCTTTGCTGCCTAAGGGTATGGGCTTTGAGTTACAAAGATCTAAATCCAAATCCCATTTCTGCTATGCACAACCTATGGGTTATTCGTACTTTGCTTAACCTCCCCTTGCCTAAGTTACTTATTTGTAAAATGGAGATTATGAAATCTACATTTGAAGGTTGTAGGACGCTTAAATGAGATTATCATGCCGCCTGTTTACTGCCCTCAGAAATAGTTACTATCATTACTATTCAGGAAATGGGAAGAAGAACAATCACAACCAACGAAATCATCAAATATTATTGAAAGAAAGAAGCATCCAGGGACATCTGTAGAGTACATTAACCTAAAAAGTAAGCAAGAAAAAGGGCTTAATTGTATCAAATGCTAGAAAAATAATTGAGGAAGACAGATATGTTTGTCTATTGGTTCTTCCAAACGATGAATCTATGAGAAGGTATGACTAGGTTGAGTTCTTTCTTTTCTTTAATGCCACTGATACCTGCAAGCAATGACATAAATAAGCCACACAAGTAGGAGATACTTATATATAAAAATATTCACCTGTGCTTTGCCAAACACACTGATATGGCTTGGATCTGTGGTCTGATCTTCATATATATATGAAGGGATAACACACACATGCACACACACACACACCCTTACATATACATGGATATATAAAGTATTAACTCACAAAATCACAGGTCCCACAATAGGCCATCTGCAAACTGAGATGGCCTATTGTGGGACCTGTGATTTTGTGAGTTAATACTTAATAAATTTCCTTCATATACGTGTGTGTGAAACTGAAGAACACGGGCCGACGTTTGAGGTCAGGAAGGATCCAACAGGGAGACAGATGTTATGTGGAAGGCTAAGCCAGTCTAGTCTTTTCACATTTTTCTGCCTGCTTTATATTCTAGCTATGCTGGCAGCTGATTAGATGGTGACCACCCAGATTAAGAGTAGGTGTGCATTTCCCAGCCCACTGACTCAAATGTTAATCTCCTTTGGCAACACCCTCACAGACACACCTAGGATCAATACTTTGCATCCTTCAATGCAATCAAGTTGACACTCAGTATTAACCATCACACCATCGAAACCTCCTGTTCAACTGTAATCTCCAGTGTTGGAGGTGGAAACTGGTGGGAGGTGATTGGACATTGGGGGTGGTTTTTCATGGTTTAACACCATCCCCCTGGTGTTGTCCTCACAATTGTGAGTTTTCCTGTGAGATCTGGTTGTTTAAAATTGTTTTGTACCTCCCTGCCCTCTCTCTTCCTCCTGCTCCCACCACGTGAGCCGTCACCCTCCCTTTTCTTCTGCCATGATTGGGAGCTTCCTGGAGACTTCCCTAGAAGCAGATGCTGCCGTGCTTCCTGTACAGCCTGCAGAACCATGAGCCAATTAAACCTCTTTTCTTGATATCAGTCTCAGGTATTTATTTATAGCAGTGCAACAACAGACTAAGACACACACACACACACACATACAATTTGGAAAATTGCAATATATTTTAATGTTAATTTAGAAAAGTTTGAGAACCTTCAAGTGAAGAACTGTTTCAAGCCTTTAGCTAGTGCTCTTGTACCTGATGGAAATGGAATGTTCAATTACTTCATTTACTTTCTGGGTAGCAAATAATGGTATTTATTTGTCCAGGATCATATTATATATAAAGGAACTACAAAATAACATAAGAACAAATTGTAAAGGAAATAGAAAAATCACTTAGAATGAAATCTTAGAAGGCAACCAGCATGTCTTCTACCACAATGCATACTATTAAAGTTGTATATTAAAACCTATGAAGATCAGTGGAGATATAGCCTTAAAGTTTATTAGGTAATTTTCTTAAGCCATTGTTTAAAAGTGGAAAATCTCAGACTAAGGAAGACATTTGGTTCAAGTTGTTTGTATTTGAAATGAAAAATGTTTGTAGAATCTAGAGTCAAAGAAACCTGGGGATTCAAAGTACAGCTGGCCTCAGGCAATGTGGATAAACAACTTTATCATTTTCAGTCTATGAGAGGTAAGGCAGCAGGTTCGAGAAAAGCACAAGTTTACTGGGCTTGTATCTGACTCTACTATTATTGGGTGCCTGGCCTAGGACATATAATTTAACCCTTCTGACTTAGCATTTTCTAATACAATGTGAATGACTACTAAGTTGGTCAATATATTTCAACATCTTAATGCAATAATTTATATTTCTCTCTCACGTAACCATCCAGCAGGTGATCCTGTGGACAGTCAGACTCCTTGGATCTTGAGGGTCCACTAACACCCAGGTTCTCTGCATCCAGCCAGTGGGAGGATAAAGAAGGCATGATGATGGCAGCTTCAATTTTTAAGAGCTTTGGCTCAGATGTGGTGCATGCCACTTCTCTCATTCTATTTGTGACACAATGTCACGTGTCACACCTAGAAGCAAGGAGGCCAGGGAAAGGAGTCCTGGTCTGTGCATTCACTTCTCAGCCATAGTTTTCTACTATGGATTTGGGCACATGAACAGTGGCAGATGGCTAGCCATTTTTCAATCCTCGCGTTTTATAGTTGATGAGAGAGTTGCAGAGCACACATGTAAGGAACCCAGCACAACATTTGCCACACTGGAAGCAAACAATAAATGACACCTGTTAATTAGGGAAACCAACTCCTCCAAGTTTGCCTGATTTTCTTTTACATTAGCTTGGAAGATCCTATATAATTCCTAGAGTGCCAGGAACACTGGGATGGTTTGTCTAGGACGGTCCTTGCCTTAAAACTAAAAGTTCATAATCCTGAGAACCTCCTCAGTTCCATGCAAACTGGAACACTTGGTCATCCTACTACTAATGTTAATATTATCATCATCATCTTGAATATAAGGAAACATTTTTACTTGTGTCCTTAGCAAGTGTGTGTGTACAAAGTAATAACTGCTTTGCTGATTTGACTGAAATGCAATACAGAAAAAACACTCTACAAATTTTCTAATATTTTTAAAATGATTTGCTGCAGATGACCCAAGGAGACATTTGAGATGTTTGTGAGAATGATAACCGTCTTGAAATACACAAATGCAGGCATGTGCAAATGTTTAGATATATTTTGAGTGATTCCAGAAGGCTGAAATGAGACCTATGGATAGAAGATATGACAGGTAGATAACAGCTCAATATAAAGAATTTTTTTTTTAAAAAAAGGGTCTATTCAGAAGACAGACTAATTCAGCAATCCCCAAGGCAGAATTGGAAAGCAAAACACATGCTGTATCCACATCCCAAAAGACCTACAATATTTTTTAATGTGCTTTAAATGCAACATCCTTCTGGTTCCTTATCCTGCTTCTCAGGCAAAATAGATACTGAGGAGACATTTTAGCAAAAAATACAGAATGGGCACATATTTTCACCTTACATTTCCTGATCTCTGCAAGTTTTATATTTTAATCTCAAATCCCTGTTATTACATATTTTTCTGTTTCTAATGTCACACAATGTTACCCTTTGGGAGCAGAGCCAATCCTAGAATTCCCTGCCACTTAAACCAATCAGTTGGTGATTTCTTCATCTCTATGCTTGCTCCAAGTTGGAAGAGCAATAGAATTATATGCTTGGGCTGAAAAATTAATACAAGTCAGAGCCCTTGGAATGGTAATCTTCTAATTCTATGGAATCTTTAAAACTGACCTCCCTAAAGAAGCTGGTTGGAATATCATTTTACCAACAGACTCCTTTGATCTTTCCTTCCTAAAGACATTTTCCCCCCATGTACCCCAAGGAAGAACAGGATACAACTAAAGTAGATGTTCTCTCAAGACCCTGATTATGTGTCAAGCTCTGTGCAACTAGAATTCTGTCTTTCCTAATAAGATTGGCATATGATTAAAAATACTAATGATTGCTTTAAGTAGCCAGAGGGACAGATAACCACAAGATTTGGAAATGAGGGAATGAATCATATGCTGGAAATTTATCTATTAGTAATCCTGTGTAACTGGGATGTAGAGGTCTGTGCTTTTGAAATGATACTGTGTCTAACCTAGGGCTGCTGTAATGAAATACCATAACCTGGGTGGCTTAAAGCGTTGACATTTATTTCTCACAGTCTGTGATCAAGATGCCAGGAAGAGCCCACTTCTGGCTTGCAGAGGGCTGGCCTGTGTCCTCACATGCTGGAGAGGCAGCGAGGCAGCACCAGCTCTAATTTATCTTCTTCTTCTTATAAAAACCGGAATCCTATCATGGGGGCCCCACCTGCAGGCCTGCATGTAAACCTAATTACCTTCCAAAGGTCCTATCTCCAAATACCATCACATGGGACCTACAGCTCCAACATATGAATTTGAGGGGCACAAACATTCAGTCTATAATAGAAGCCCTTGCAGGGGCCAACAGGGATGCCTCTAACCTGTAGCATTGGTGAATTTCCATCAATTATTCAACACATTTATTTGGTTCATCTACTATTTGAAGAGCAATGTGCTTTCTATGATAGGCTCATTCGAGCAGAAATCATGGAGGACTCTCTGTCAGAAGAGAGTCCAGAAGATCTTTTATTGAGAAAGATATCCTCCACGTGTAGAATCTTGTGATTCTCTATAAAAGTGCGTGATTCTTTTCTTTCTTGCTATTGCTATCTCATTATAGTATTTTCCCACATTAAATGTCCTCTTGTGTTCCCAAGAAGATAGTACTCAATACGCTTTTTGATAAATGAATAAATGTTGGTTGGATAAATGATATAACCTCTAAGGAAGAAAGATAAATAATTAGCATTCAATCAACCAAATTTTGGTAATTAAAAAATCAGGGAGCCACTAAATTCTACTTGGCTCACAAAATCTTAATTCATCTTATGACAGCAGAGTTTGTATTTTTTTAATTGTCTCTTCAATCTCTCTATTTTGCAGAGAACAAAGGCAGCACAGTATCATATCTTCAGTATGTTCAATTTGAATTGAAAATGTGTGAAAAAATGTGAAAAAAAATATGTGAAAATTGGGAATGGCTGGATTTGTACTAAATATTTTTAGGATAGAAATGATGAATTCTTGCCAGGAAGGTAGATGTTTTACTGAGGAAATAGGGTAGACCCCTTGGAAGAGTATGAAAGTTCTTACCCTTGCCATAGCACGTTAAGCTCCCTGAGCCTCGAAATCTTTAACCAGAAATGGGGTGATTATTATATCCACGTCATTTACATCCCTTTATATTTTGGTACTTTATTTGTATGTTTCCCCTTATCTTCAGGTAAACTCAGAGTTATATCTTATTCATCTAGTCATATTCATATTAAGGAAAGCTAAAAGGGCATTTATTAGCTTCAGGCTAATCTATGGCTTCAGGCACATCTATGGACCAGAGCTCAAACGATGTTACTAAGACTACCTCTCTCTCATGACTTAATTTTTGGCTATATTTTTAGAGTGCACAACCAATAGATTTAGGCTAGTCTTACCTTTTCAGCCAACAGTTTTTTTTTTGACACGTTATTTTTTTTTTTTTAACTAGTACCATCAAAACTCCTTGAAGGAGTCTCATTGTCTTGGTTTGAGGCACTTAAACAATTCCTATGGCTGATTGGCCAGAGATGGTTTATTTGCTCACCGCCAGGGATTAAAAGTCAGGACGGGATAGATTTAGACATACTTGGACTAAGTGTGGCAAGGAATATTTTCCAAAAAATAAATAGAGAAGATGTAATTAATTCTGGGCAGATATTCACTACACTACACACACACACACACACACACACACACACACACACACACACACAGACATACACACACAGACATACACACAATCTATGTGCTATTATAATCTGGCTGGCATATTTGAAAGTAACTATATTTTAGAGGCAGTTTTCAAAATTAACATCAGACAATCCCAATCCCTTTGGGTTATTACAGATCCAAAGAGTTTGATTTTTAAACTACTATCATTAGTAACATAATGGTAAGGGCACTTGTCAGAAAATATTTGGTCTACATAAATGTAATATAAGATAACTAGATGAATGTTAAAAATGAAAGCAATGATAGCCAACATCCTGTGTAATTATGTTTTTCTTGCTGACTTTCACATTCTATTGAATTTTTCCTCTTGAAGATCTTTATGCTTCAAATATTAGATTAATACAGGTTTAATGCAATTCATTTTTAGCCCCAGAGTCTATGTATTTTTTCCTTTCAAATAAGAATGTTTTAAAATACTGCATTACTGCCAAATTGTAAAATACAAATTCTAATAAATTATCACTTTAGAATTAGGTTTTACTAAATCTAAGCATGAATATTTTTTAAATCTTATGAAAATTATGCTGAAAATATGATTATCAAAGAAATACAATGATGATTAAAAAGTATTAAATAATAAATCTCTTCACAAAAGTTAAAATATGATTTGTTTTATAGCTCTCTACCTGGGGTCCCCCTACTTACTAAATTCCCCTTATACTTAAATAACTTGAAGAACATAAGAATATATTTACTACTGACACTGTTTTAAAATATGTTATTTCAAATAATAGTTTTAAGAAAACTAAATATTAGTTAGAACCATGTGGAATCATCTTCATTGTAGACAAAATGCCACCAAATGTCAGGCATATGTTAAAAGACATATAGTTAAAACTATAGTTTGGTAATGCGATTGCCATATATATTTTAATATTATAGGCAGTGATATGGACACATTCAGAGGATAATTCTAAAGATTAAATTCACTATTCATCACAAAGATACTTTGCTGCAGCCTAAACATCAGTGTAAGAAAGTATATTTTCTGCTACATTTCTGAGGTATTTATCGTCAATCACTAGTACTATTAGAAAATTGGCTGGGTGCTGTGGCTCACGCCTGTACTCCCAGCACTTTGGGAGGCTGAGGTGGGTGGATCACTTGAGGTCAAGAGATCAAAACCATCCTGGCCAACATGGTGAAACCCCATCTCTACTAAAAATTTAAAAAATAAATTAGTCAGACATGGTTCTGGACGCCTGTAGTCCCAGCTCTTGGGAGGCTGAGGTTGCAGTGAGCCAAGATCACGCCACTGCACTCCAGCCTGGGGGACAGAGCGAGACTTCATCTCAAAAACAGAAGAAATTTTAAAAAAACATTTAATTATTTGGGTTTTCTTTAAAGTATTTAAGCAAAGAAAGACAATGAGCTGACATCAAATTATGCTTACCCTGTGTATTTCACTTCATTTTCATTTTACTCCTAAGTTAGACCTTTCTTATTGGAAGAATGGAGACATTCATAATTGCAAAATCCCCTCATAATTCAACAGAAATATCCTCATTCCTTTTCTTTCTCTTACTCTTTCATTCTTTGTGCCTTATCACAATATCCAGATATCTCAGACATAGTACTTTGAATATTTTAACCCTGTGTTTGACATAGTGACATCGCAATATAGTGCCTATGCATCCCAGAAAACAGAAATGGCCATTTTTTTCATCATTTGTACAAAGTATCTGAAACACATGCATGTTAAATTAAATTATATACCTCAGAGAAAACTCTGAGACAAAGGCAAGATAGAAACATTGCAAGTGTTTTAAAACATATTTTATTGAGTCATAAATGGAAAGTTTTGGATGCCTATGTTTCTGCCAGCAGAAACATTTTTATAGGAATATGTCTATATTTACCCACAAATAAAGAAAAACTTCATAAAATGTCACTTACTAAAATTAATTTGCTGTGAATCATCTTTCAGATAATTCAGTCACAATTTAAATTTCCTTGGGTTGGAATATATATATATATATATTACCTTTGTTCTGGAACTGCTGGTATTATTTTTTGTTGTTATTTCTAACAGTTGTGAATGTGTATGGTTAAAAATGTTCAATGCTGCAGAGAGCTTATAATGAAAACAAATAGTCTCTTGTCATAGTTCTCCCCACCTGTAATATTCTCCTTCAAATCAAATACAAACATTCAAATTGTTTGGTTTTAGATTCTTCCTGTGGTTGCCTGCAAAAGTCTAAATTGTATGCTTATATAGCTATGCCTACGTGTACACACAAGGTGTCATATAAAGTTTTCTGCTATAGTAGGAGAAAGTTTAGTATACATATTCCAACAGTATCTCTATCTTTTTTCTCAATTTATTTTATACATCACTTTTTAGTTCCTGCCCAGAACTTTAAATAACATACTTAAAATTTAATTTTTTGCTCCATCAGCCTACACCGAGTATGCTTTCACTTCGACATTTTGAAATATAACATAAGCACTCTCAGACCAGCCCCCAGCCTGCCTCTGCTCACCACCTATATGTTTCAGCTTTTATCTGCATCTTCAGTTTTATGTTGTCTGGATTTAAATTTTATATTCTTTTCTGAGGTGTGGTTATGTGTTCTGCATTTGGCCATAATTATTGATTCCAGAAGATGAAAATCATTAAAACTACTCATATCACTCTGTTTAGGAAAACATTTTATAGGAATATGACTATATTTACCCACAAATAAAGGAAAACTTCATAAACTATCACTTGCTAAAGTTAGTTTATTGTGAATCATCTTTCAGATAAATTTAGTCACAATTTAAGTTTCCTTGGTTTGAAACATATGAAAAAAGAGATTACCTATGTTACCCATAACATAGCCTATTCGGATGCTGAGACTGCATTTCCTTCTCTGTTGTCATACGTCCTTGTTTTTGTTTTTGGTGGTATTTTTGTTGTTATTCTCATTTAATAAACTCTTTTTTAGAGCAGTTTTACATTCATAGAAAAACCGAGTGGATGGTACAGAGATTTCCCTTAAATTCCCTACCCCCACAGATACATAGCTTTCTTCATTATCAACGTCCCACAACACAGTGATACATTTGTTACAATTAATGAACCTACATTTACACTTTATTATCATTCAGGGATCACAATACACGTCAGTGTTCATGCTTGCTGTTGTAGATTTTAAGGATTTGAACAAATGTATGACATGTGTTTGCCATTCTAATATCACACAGAATAGTTTCACTGCTCTAAAAACTCTGTGCTTCACCTATTTACCTTGGCCTCCCTCTGGCCCATGGCAACCACTGGTCTTTTACCTGTCTCCATAGTTTTGCCTCTTGCACAATGTCATATATTTGGAATCCTATAGTATGTAGCCTTTTCATATTGATTTCTTTTACTTCGTTATATATATTTTCTTCCATGTTTTTTCCTGGCTTGATAGTTCATTTCCATTTAGTGCTGAGTAATATTCCATTATCTGGATGAACTACAGTTTATTCACTTATTCACCTATTGAAGGACATCTTGATTGCTACGTCCTAATTTTTAAATGTCTTAATGTCCTAAAGTTTAAATGACTTAATTGAGTGAATTCCAAAGTTCTTCAACATGTTTATACTCCACTAATTCCTGATTATGTTCTCAAAGTTCACCAAGTTCTCTGTCTTACCATTGATTTTCCTTTTTCATGGAGGCCTCTGTCTTGGAAGTCTTTGTGCTTCTATTGTAATCTTGATTACTTTTGAACAGCGTTACAGCTTTCTTCATGAAAATCCTCCTTGTTGCTTTTCTGTGCTTTCTGGATTCCAAAGTTTCCTAGTTCTTGAGTTAATCCTTCATCTTACTGAAACACATCTATCAAAACTTCTACAAAGAAAAAGAATGTCTGTAATGTACTTTGAGTCCTTGCATACTGGAAATATCTTTTATTTTTGTCCTCACATTTAAATGACAGTTTGGTTAGGTATAGAATTTAAGTTTAAATAATATCCTCTTGATATTTTGAAGTAGTGGACATAGTAACTTTTACCACAAGCACTTAGTGCTGTTGATAGGAATCTCATGCTGTTTGAAAGTTCACAGGCAAAAAAAGTTCAGGTTCTGAACTAGCCAAAGAGCCTCAAAAAAAAAAAAAGAAAGAAAGAAAGTTCACAATAATAAGTCTTCATTCATTCAGTCTGTTTGTTTGTAGAGGCAGTGTGCACCCAGGCTGGAGTGCAGTGGCATGATCATAGCTGACTGTAGCCTTGACTTCCTGGCCACAAGGGAACCTCCCGTCTCAACCTTTCAAGTAGTAGCTGGGACTATAGGCTTCCCCATTGTCAACATGCTGCACCATCACATCTGGTCATCCAGCTAACTTTTTTTTTCAATTTTCCTAGAGACAAGGTCTCACTATGTTGCCCAGGGTGGTCTTGAACTCCTGGAAATCCTTTCCCCTTGACTGCCCAGAGTGTTGAGATTACTGGTGTGAGCCACTTTGCCTGCCCTTTCTTCATACCATTTTTAAATATCTTAGTGTTCAACACTTCTATTATTTACCTTGCTTCCTCCTTCTCTGCTTATTCCATTCTCTCTCTGGAAACCCAAGCAATCAGATATGGTATTTCATTTTCTGATCCAACTCTCTATATTTCATTTTCATTTTATATATGTCTTTTGTTCTACTCAGATGATTTCTTTGATTTGTGTTATATTTATATTCCAATCTACATTATTTTTTGAATCATATTTTTAAATTCCAAGACTTGTTAGCTATTCCAATTTTATTCTTCTTGGCATTTTTTTTAGTGAAATCTATATACTAACCTATCCCAATAATAACCAGAGTTGATTTTAATTGTTTGTTCATTTTATAGTCATTATGTGCCATTTATCATCACTGTTTAGTTCTTGGTTAGTTTTTTGTTTGATTTTTTTTTATGGTTGTGGGAGTTGTGCATTTCCTTAAAACAAAGGAAATTTAAATGGTTTGTACTTTATTTGGTCATATCTGAGAATGAAGCTAAAAAGGAATGAAGGGGGAACAAAAGGACAGGCTGATTATTTAGTTAATAAATGACCCTGGAGGAAAAAGAGAAACCATAGTGGTGAGTTGTTTTACCTAGTAATTGAGACTAAGCTCTTGGAATGCTAGGGTTCAAATAGAGTATCCAGCAGTTAACAGTCGTGTGATTTTGGACAACATATTTTCTCTCTCTGAGCCTTAGTTTCTTGATTTGCAAAATATAATAATAATACTTATGCGATTACTGTGAATATTAATTTATATAAGATACGTAAGTGACACTAGTGACAGAAGACATGTAACTGAGACAGTGTCAGGCCCTGTGATAAAATATTTTGAATAAAATTCAAAGGTAGCCAGTCTCCTTTAAAAAGGAAAACAGTTAGTTATTGCAATAAAAGTGACACCGATTTTCCAACAAAAGATTTTTGTAATCAGCTATCTACATATAAAATATTAAGTAAAAATAAATAAATGTTATCAACGTAAATTACTAAAATTACAGACTTTTTTTCTCAATTGGACCTTAGCATCACATGTTTTAATGAAATCCAGAAACCCCTTTTTGTTTTTCTGTTTTGATATTGTTATGAGATTAAATTGTCAACACACATGCAAACAGTACTCTTACCAGAACTATAAGTGAGAAGTAAACCAAAGTTAAATATATTCAGTAAGTGAGATCATACAACTAAAACAACAACAAAAAAAAATCAGAAAACCTTGGGAAAATTGGATGTTCATTTTCTGTACCATCACAGCATCACATGAGAAACATGGTGTGGTGCAAAGAAGCTGGGAGCACATGCCCAGAGGACTTGGGCCTGCTTCCTTTTTCACTCCTGTTTCCACCATCTACATCATACTCACAACCTGAGCTTCCCTTCATTTATAAATTATGTTCAAATGCTCTAACAATTTGACAATTCTAGAATCACTTATCCATAAATTAAAAGCTTGCTCTTGTAGCATCTTTCATTGAATATGCAAATTGAAAATCTATTTCAATATCTTAAAAATCTCATCCTGTGTGATTCTAAGTGAGATTCCTTAATATAACTTTATATTTTTAAAACCTATCAAATATTCTCCTCTTAGTCAAGTTCTCTAATATGAACTTTTAAAATCAGCTGTAGAGAGGTGATAGATGCCTTTCTACATATCCGTCTAAGAAAGATTGGGAAGTTGCTCCTATGGTTTTTCTAATTAGTGTAGAAACAGTTTATTAACCAAACAAAGCTATGGTAAGTTTAAGAGTATCCTCTTATTATCTTCACAAAAAGTGGCTTCCAGAGTTCTGTTCAATTCAGTCTCTCTAGAGTTAAATATGCTTTAAAGAATATTAACTACAGTGATAGTCAAGTTAATCATGAATAACTAAAATGATTTGTCTTCCTGTCAGTCTCAGCTAGTTGAATACATTGAGCATGGTGAATTTAAGGAGTTTAAAAATAGTAAACTATGCTAATCAGAAAAAATAGTTTTAGGTGTTTATATATGGATAGAAACTTTTGTTTGACACTGCATTATTGAACAAGGCAATTGTGCCGTGTTACACACAAAAGATTATTAATGAAGCTTTGGAATTTAGCCAGGAGCCAGTTAGTTGAATGGTTTGGAGCTGTTTCCTACAATGAAATGTTGAACTTGGTGATTTTACATTTCTAGAAAGCCTCCTATTCTGGTTCTGTTGTTTCTTTCTATGCACAGTTTAAATATCACTTTCTCCAGAATCTTCCTTGACCAGCTGTCATTTCCTTACCCACTTTATTTTGTTTATAGTATTCAACTCTTATGCTATTTGTTTCTTCATTCATTTACTGTCTATCTCCTATAAGAATGCAAGTTCCATGAGTAGGGGATTTTATCAATATTATTATTATTTGAGACCGAGTTTTGCTCTTGTTGCCCAGATTGGAGTGCAGTGGCACAATCTCGGCTCACCACAACCTCTGCCTCCTGGGTTCAAGCCATTCTCCTGCTTCAGCCTCCAAATTAGCTGGGACTACAGGCACTACCCACCACGACTAATTTTTTTAAATTATTTTTTTATTTTTAGTAAAGATAGTGTTTTACCATGTTGGCCAGGCTGGTCTCGAACTCCTGACCTCAGGTGATCCACCTACATTGGCCTCTCAAAGTGCTGAGATTACAGGTGTGAGCCACCATGCCTGGCCCCAATATTGTTCTTGAGGTTATCCCCAGCATATAGGACAATGTCTAGCATTTTTATGGGCTTAATATTTATTGTTACATAATTTAAAAAGAACAAGTCACAAATTTAATCTCTTTAGGAACGTTTTCCTACTCTTTTCTGATCTAAAGGGGTTTAGAAAATTATATCAACTTCTATATACAACTTCTACTTTAATAAAGATTCTATTAATTCAAAAAAAGTTAACCCAGAGTTTCAATAGCTTACTAGATAGAAGATTATTTCTTGCTCATATAAAGTCCATAAGGATCTCCTGATTCATGGGCAGCTGTAGTCCAAGTGGAGTTTTAGGAACTCAGGACTTTTCCATCTTGTGACTCTGTCATTTTCAACACTTGGCCTCCAAGGTCATCCCGGAAAAGGGAAGAATAAGAAGAATGGCAGACAGTGGGTGCACAGCGCTGTCAAGAACTTTCTACTGGCCAGAATTCAGTCATGTATCTAGCCTAGTTGTGTATCAGGACAAAGAAGATACTGATTGGGTGAGAGATAACCAGTCTCTGCCACAGCGATTAAGTAAGTATGTCCCTATTATCACTATTTTAGAACTTGGCTTTACTTGTATTTGTCTATCACAGTGCCTGAAGTACAGTTGGTCTATAATAAATATTTATTGAATAAATTATTTTGAGATAGATACATTAGATTTACATTTTAAGGGTGGCTTATAAACACATAATTGTATATCAAATCTACCATGCTTTCAGCTTATTTTTGTCTTACAGCATCAAGTAAAAATGTAATACTTTTCTTCAGGTTAGGGAAAATGCAAACATAGATCACAGTGTCTGATACTGATAATTCATCAATTTCACATGTAGTTGAAATCCAGTGAGTGTTACTTAGTTATAAATATTTGACAAAATTGGACCTTGCATAAGTAATTTACTTTTATATGTTTGCTTAGATTTTGTAATTTAAGAGATCTTGATAGGTAAGAAAGTAGAAAATATTAAAATCATATGATAAGAAAAAAGATTTTTCTAGCTCTAAACTCTTGTTACCTGTCAGCTTTCCCTGGTCTACTGTGTGAATTTTCAAAATTAGTTCATAAAGTCAAGTGAACAATGGAGCATACTGAGACAAATACAGAACTTAGGATCAGAGAGTTAGCAATAAAATCCCAGCTGTGGGATGCTGAAAAGTCACATAACTTTTCTGAGTTTTAGTTTCCTCACCTGTAAAATGGTGCTCATTCCATCTGATCAAATAAGCTGCATTGCATGGAATCACTATGGAAATATGAATTAATGTCTGGGAGGTTGCTATTATCATTCTTGATATGTTTGCTGGTGTTTCACCTCATTTCAAATAGATTCTCTCAATAAAGTCATATGGGAAGAACTTTAATTAGCTAAATCTCATTGTTCATATGGAAAATGGAGACTATCAAGAGACGATATATTCTGAGGTCCAAGAAGAGTATTTTATTGGGTTTATTTGCATAACAGTCTTAAAAATCTCACCAAGGACAGGGAAACATTCTTAAAAATGAAGATGTGAAAATAAAAAATGATTAGACTATTATGGAATCATGGTTATAAAAGATGTTATGCTAAGAGTTTCCAGAGGCAACAAGGGACTAGAATCAAATTGAAATCAAGACTACTTCATTATAAAATCAGTTAAAGTGACTACTACATATTTATCAAGATATTTGTAACAGGGGAGAAACCATATTTTCTAAATAGGACAGACTTTGAGATCAGAACATGTTAGGCTTGAATCCTTGCTATGCCATGAGTACTTATTAGTTACGAGTATATACCTAGTCTATTTGGACTTAAACTTTCTCATCTACCAATGTTGATTAATAATGCTTACCATATACAGCTTAACACCTTGAAAAGATGATATGCGTAAAGTAGCTAGCACAATGCCCACTATATGAGAGACCTTACAAAACAGCAACATGGACATATGGCATCCATAAAATAAATCCTCAAATCTCTCTCCACCAACACCACATTTCAGCCTCATCATTCACACTGGTTAATTTTTGGCTTCTCTATTCAGTCTGGACTTCATGTGATCAGTGTTGTCTTGGTAGAAGAATTTAGCACCCTAATTTAACATTATAACATTTTGTCAATTTCAGTTTTGGGCTGTCATTAAATTTATCCAATCTCATCATGGAAATTGTCACTTAAAAAGATGATATCAATTCTCAAACCTACTAAAATCACAGTGCTTTCACTAATAGTCAAGAATCCCCTCCTGCCCTCAACATACATACTGTTGTTACTGTTTTGGTTTCATGTAACCATCTTTTGATTCTCAATGATTGTTTTTCCAAACCCAGACACCACTCCCCCAAGTACATCTTCTATACTGTAACAGTGCAACACAAAGGTACTTCCTTGATGTCCCCGTTCCTCTCAAAGAGAAATAATCTTAATTTATTTCTCTCCTTGTTTCTGTTTTGTGTGTACACATGGCCAACACATATGTTTCATGTTAATATTCTCGTGTGTGTATGTTACTGGGCATACATTTGCCTGTAAGTTTGTGTGGTAATTTCCTGTATTTTTAATGTGTTCTTTTGTGTGTTCATATATATAACTTTTTATCTCTCCTTCTTTCTCAACAGCCCCTAAAGACAGTGCTGTTGCTTTTCTCATCATGTCTGAGTATACAGTATATATCATCATCATAGGGCAAATTTTATTAATGTTTAATAAATATTTGAATAAATGGTGATATTTTACATTCCTTAAACACATTATTCTATGTGTTTTCTTATCACTTAAGTCCCAAATCCTAAGCACACTGGCAGAAAGCATGATCAGACTGAAGTGAATATTTTAATGTGCCTTATTTTAGATGGAATCAGTATAACTGGGTTGGGAATTCAATGTCATTTACATATTTTGAACCTCATTAATCCAGGCCTGAAACAATGGAATTTTTCTCTAACTTGTGAATTAGAGCATGAATACAAGATCCAAAGGTATTTTTCAAAATAATGAAAAGGGTTCATGATACACATTGCTGGCTTTTCTAATGCAATAATACTTCATTCTTCATATACAAATGTGCTATACAACAATGTCTAAAATAAAATGTTCTTGCTTTATTATATCACTATCTAATAGCATGATTAAGCATCCAGGACAATATTGCCAAAAAGATCCTTTAGTGCAAATAGAAATACCTGCAAATTGATCAAGTGATAATTATCTGGATTCTATTTCTTACAAATGGCTGATCTTTTTTTTTAAAAAAAAAATATATATATATATAATCTTATTTTTTACTAGTAACAGCTTTACTGAGATATAAATCACATATGATATAATTTTCTCATTTAAAATATAGAGTTCATTGGTTTTTAGTATATTTGTAAAGTGGTACAACCACGACCACAATTGAATTGTAAACACTCTCATTATCCCCAAAAGAAATTCTGTACTCATTACATTGATCCATTTCTTGTCACTTCCACCCTCCAGTCCTAGGAAACTGCTGATCTATTTTTGTCCTTATAGACTTGCCTATTTTGGACCTTACAGAGTAATGAATAGTACAATATATGGTTTTTATAACTGGCTTCTCTCACTTAACATACTGTTCTCAAGGTTCAACCATGTTGTAGTATGCATCAACATTTCATTTCTTTTCTTGTTTGTTTTGCTTTAAGTTCTGGGATACATGTGCCGAATGTGCAGGTTTGTTACATAGGTATATGTGTGCCATGGTGGTTTGCTGCACCTATCATCAACCCATTATGTAGGTTTTAAGCTCCGCATGCACTAGGTATTTGTCCCAGTGCTCTCCCTCCCACTTCCCTCCACCCCCAGCAGGCCCTGGTGTGTGATGTTCCCCTCCCTGTGTCCATGTGTTCTCATTGTACAGCTCCCACCTATGAGTGAGAACATGCAGTGTCTGGTTTTCTGTTCCTGTGTTTGCTAAGGATGATGGTTTCTAGCTTCATCCATGTCTCTGCAAAGGTCATGAATTCATTCTTTCATTTTTTTATGGCTGTATTATATCATGTGGTATATATGTGCCATATTTTCTTTGTCATATTATTGATGGGCTTTTTATTGCTAAACAACATTATATGGTATGATATATTTTGGTTATCCATTAATCAGTCAGTGGACATTTGACTTGTTTTTATATTGTGGCTACTGTAAATAATGCTTCTATGAACATTTATGTATAATTTTTGGTGTTGATATGCTTTTAGTTCTCCTGCCTATATTCCTGGAAATGAAATTTCTGAGTCATATACAGAACCGAGATTCTCCATGCTTCTTTTCAGCAATTATATGAAGAATATTTTGGCCAGGCATGGTGGCCCATTCCTGTAATCCCAGCACTTTGGGAAGCAGAGGTGGGTGGATCATCTGAGGTCAGGAGTTCAAGACCAGCCTGACCAACATGATGAAACCCCATCTCTATAAAAATTACAAAATTTGCTGGGCAGGGTGGAGCATGCCTGTAATCTCATTACTTGGGAGGCTGCAGCAGGAGGACTGCATGAGCTACTGTGCCCAGTTAAAATTTTTTAACTCGATGAATAATTATTGCATATATTAATGGGGTACGTAGTGATGTTTCCATCAAGTAATGTATAGCAATCAGATCAGAGTAATTAACACATCAGTTATCTCAAATATTTATCATTTATTTTTGTTGGAAGATTCAATGTCTTCCTTCTTGATACATGAAATTATATAATACATTATTGTTTACTAGAGTCATCCTACAGTGATATAGACCACTAGAATATATTCCTTCTATCTAGCAGTAATTTTATATCCTTTAACAAATTTCTCCCCATCAACCTTCTTCCCCCTACCCCTCCCAGCTTCTAGTATACTGTTATATTTCTTGAGTGTTTTGGGGTTACTTCCTTTCAAGCCATTGAAATGTAAACACATTTCTTTCAACAGGGTAAGGGTGGATAATTCAAAAGAGTTAGCCAAATAATTTCTTCGAAAAGAAGTATTATCCATTAATAAAATTTGAGATTTCAGTAATGTGTAACATTTGATTTAAAAATCCTACATATCTAAGTTATAAATTCTTCAATTAAACATCCCAAAGTAATGAATGCATTGCAATATAAATCATATTGAATCCTAATTTCCACAGGCTTATATTACAGAATGCTGTGAGGTCAATATTAAACGGTTTGCGTCAGATAAGGCATAAATGCCTTAAATCCCATTTTAAAGACCAAAATTGCTATCTTCCACCACTGCAGTCGAATTGACAGCCATATCTCTGGCAAAGCCCCTAACCACTGTGGCTGTGTATTATCATCTTCATTGTTACTTCCTATATTTCCTGTCAGGAAAACCCTATAGTAAAGATGGAGGTTAAGAGAGAGATAAGGGTGCATGTGTTTCATTTTTTTCCCTAGAATTTAAGGAATTCTGGAAAATATGCAATTCTTGGGCACACCCATTAAATAACAGAGGAAAGAGAACAAAAATAAATCTTGACAGCCAGAGCCACTCTCAGATTCCAGAAAGCACCACCTGAAAAGCTAAAGAAAGTTGGAACATTTAAACACAACAAAACTACTTTTCTACTTTTCTAAGTTTTCACAGTACAGTGGCCTCATTTCATCTGTTTCTAGAGTTCTTATTTTTAGGGTATTCTGCATCATACTAGCTGCTCATTGGGTAAAGGGAAAGACGCTGGCACCCAAGTACAAATGGGGGTGTTGCAAGAAGGTAGGTTCGAAACTGTCAAGCTAATCTATCTCCTGTGAGCGTAACAGAGCATGGGTTATTTCTTGCTTAATCATTTTATAATACGAGATTTTATATTTAGACTGGGCTTATTTGTAATAATTTATCGCCTCAAATTTTACAATTGGGCTGGAGATAAGGGAGACAACACCATAAAATTGATAAAATATATAGTAAAAGAAAGGAAGGTAAACTTTATTTCTTTCATAGAGTAGACACATGCCAGTTCCTTTCTCATTAGGAAAGGTGATTGTTAAGATGCTTCATTCCTGCCTCTGATATTTAATTGAGGAAAACTCACGGGGAAGAAGTTAGCTTCTGCTTAGTGTGAACAGCCAATGTATACAGAGAGGAAAAACAGTACTGATACTTGACATCCTCCTAAAAGGACTTCAGTACTAGCTCAGAGAATCCAGAGCTGAGGCAGGTCATCCTGAATGGTTCTATGAGCTCAAACTGCAAAATGGAAAGCAAATGGGCTTTACCCAGCCCCATAGCATGGTAAAGTCCTAACAGCTGATAGGAATATACAGGAACATACTTATACATCAAAGACTACAAATATTTTCTTGTAGTTTTGCTAAAGATAAGTTTGTATCTCATCTATACTATTATTAAGAGAATATAAACATTAATTATTCTGCTGATTTTTAAATAGTTTATTTGAAACTACTTATTTGTCAAAAGGGTTAAAAAACATTATTAGCAATAGTTCTAAAACAAAACAGGTAATATTACACCAGTTTAAAACTTTCAAATACTAGAAATTTATTAAATGTGTACTTTGGCCAAATTCCTTAGGGTTAAATGCTAAAATCAATATTCAGATAAAGCAAGGCCAATGAACTCCTAGAAGAGACTCCAAGAATAGAATGAACTAGAATAAACATGACTTCAAAAAAAAAATCTGTTACTATTAGTATTTTGTTATTTAAACTTCTCAGCATTTGGCTTTATATTAGAAAGCCCCTTTCATGTCATTATTTTTTGCTAGATTACTCTATAATCACCATAATGCATAGTTGCAGTGCTAAGTAGTTGCTTGTTTACAAATTGAGACCACACAGGAATAAGGCATTTTTGGCTAGCTCTGCCATTAGGGATCTTGATAATGCACCAATACTAATTATCTTTCTCAATACTAGCAACCTATCACGGCAGAGCCATCCTCAGGGCATCATCTACACTTCAACACCTTTGGGAAAGATGTAATCCCAGCTATTCTGAAGGCTGAGCCATGAAAATTACTTGAACCAGGGAGGCAGAGGTCGCAGTGAGCCAAGATTGCACCACTGCACTCCAGCCTGGGCAACAGAGTGAGACTCTGTCTCAAAATAGTAATAATAATAAATATAAATAATAAAATATTATGGTGACAATTAAGTATTAAACTCTATAGAACAGGTGTTCTCAAAGCCTTTCAGGATTTAAGATTTTTTTTAATATAAAAACTTCAGAGACCCCATTTCTTTGTAATTTAATCGTTCACAAACAGAATAACCAGATCAAGCATTAACTTTGCTCACCTGAGACTCTTGGGACACTTACAGTGAGTTTTTCAATCACTGCTAAGAAATACACACCTCCATCCAAATCTTAAGACCTAAAATATTCATTGAAAATGATTGATTGATCAGTACAATGGGCCAGGCGCTATTCTAAGCACTGAGGATACCACAGGAAATAAAGAAAACACAGCCCCTGTACTCAGAGGCTTGCATTTAAGTATGGAGGGAGAGACAATACACCAGTCATAGTGCTATGGAGACAACAAAGTGGTGAGGATGCATAGGATGTTGACAAGCAAAACTCTTTCTCTAAACCAAATAAACCGTCATCATTTCTCTATGCTTCTGGGGGAAGATTCCTTTCTAAGCTGTTGTTACATCCTGACTGCTATTCAAAGTGCCAAGCACATTTATTTTGGTCACTTTCTTGCCATAAAAATTGTGCATAATAAATAAGAATCTAATGTCTCTAATGCTTGAGACAATATTTTATTTGAAAACATCACAACTCGGGATACAAGAACTATGTGTTTTAACTAGATAACATGCTAATAATATTTGGGATGTATTAGTATAAAATATCTTTGGGAACATTCATTAAAACCTGGTTTCTAATCGCTTCTCGGCCTTTTGGCTAAGATCAAGTGTAAAACCTGGTTTCTATTTTTGCCTAACTGTAATAATGCCTAAGAACATTACCTTTTTTTGAAATTACTTCACATGTAACCTAAATTTTATAATAATCTAATTAAAGAATTATTTTGTGTCATCAAATTAGTTATAACATATGATAACATATGTCTAAAATCAACCTCTGGAATTTTATCAAAGCATAGATGCCAATAATAACAGACTTCTAAACAAACTAAGATTTTGTATAATTTTTCTACCAATTTGTATGAAGGTCAAAACATCATTCACATAAGTAACTGTGGACTTCAGACTTCCCGAGTCCACTGCTTTCCATATATTAAGAAGCACATTTTAACTAAATTGTAACCATTAAAAACCTTCATTTATTTTTTTAAAAAAGTTTTTATTTCTTTCAAATCCTTTTCAAGCCACAGATCAAAATATTTTGCTTTAGATGGAATTCCTACTGAAATTTTTACTTGTTCAATTTTGAGGTTAAAAACATGGCAAGTAATCATAATGATAATGTTTAGCTTTTAAATATTATCTTTAAGTTCTTTATTTTCAATTCAGAGCTACTATTTTAAAATTTTCTTAGAGTTGTTAGGAATGTACAGTGAAATAGCATATTTAAAGGTCGTACCAGAAAAGAACCTCAAATGAAATCATTATTTTAAGAATTGTGTCTAACAGCAGATAGAAGTGTTAGAACATGACTCTTCTCTTTCTTAACCCCATCTTTTGCTAAATTCTTTTTTTTATATAGTTATTTTTCATTTTTATTATTTTTAGAGACATGGTCTTGCTATGTTGCCCAGGTTGGTCTCAAGTGATCCTCCCATTTCAGCTTCCCAAAGTACTGGAATTCAGGTATGAACCACGACACCCAGCCTGCTAAATTCTTTTATATTGCCATGCCAAGGCTTAAAGAATTCTAAAATACAAGAAGAAATCCGAAGAGTAGACAGACAGAAATCACTATGTCATTTAAAGCAAGCTTGTCCAGCCCATGGCCCTCGAGACATACGTGGCCCAGGACAGCTTTGAATGCAGCCCAATACAAATTCATAAACTTTCTGAAAACATTATGAGATTTGTTTTGTGATTTTTTTAGGTCATCAGCTATCATTAGCATTAGTATTTTATGTGTGGCCCAAGACCCTTTTTCTTTCAATCTGGCCCAGGGAAACCGAAAGATTGGACACCCCAGAAAAGCAACTTCAGATGAAATTCATATTACATACAATGTAAAAGGCAGCATAAAAACTCAGGGTTTGACTACAAAAGCTTGTTTGTAAGCAACATTTTAACTACTGAATAACTTGCTAGTCTCTTCATACACTATGTGCCTGGGTTGCAAATATATGAATGAAAACCAATATATTACTTCTGCATGTGCTGGGAGCATAAATGAATATGACCTTTAGAACAAAAATTGGACTAGTCATGAGTGAGTTATTGTGCAAACCAGAATTGAATTGGTTGACTATTATAATGATTATAATGATAATTATCATAAAAGGAGCAGTTACAATTCACTGAATGCTAACTCTGGGTCAAGAACCTTACTAAGCACTTTATGTGCGTTATCTCATAGTCTTAAAACTCAAATAACAATATGGCAGTTGGTGGTAGTTCAATTAGTTCTCACAACTTTATGAAATAGATTCTATTATCTCAGATTTACAGATGAGGATATTGAAGCTTAGAAATACTAAGTAATTTATAGAAGTCATGGACTTTGGATTATATAAATAGTGAAGCTTGCGACTGAATCCACAATTATCTGAAACTAAGGATTGCATTCTCATCATCTGCGTATACTGCTTCTCACTAATTATTTTCCTCTTTACTGTTGAGTGACTTCTATCTGAAACTTCTGTCATTTTAGATCTTGATTTCCACCTCATAACTGAAACAGAATTGCAGATTACTTTCATTGCTTACCAGTTTGATTGTGTTGTGTTTGATCCTGTACTACATCTTACCATTGATGTGCCATGACCTAACAGTTTAATAAGGCACTTGGGCATTCTTCTTCATGAATAGCTGTTCTCATTATATTTTAGGCATGAAACTAAGGTTTGAAACTGTATGATCATTTGACTTTTCAAAGGGATGCATATCAGCTTCAACTCACACTGATTTTTGGACATTTTTATATATTTTAAGTAGTTGGATAGAAATTTAATCACCATATTCATATTTTTAAAATGAAAAATAGAATAAGGGCCATGGAATGACCCTCATTTTTCATTTTTACTTATCCACATAGATTCTGATATCTGAAGATTAATGATTTTAAATATGGCTATATAAATCAATTAATATATATTGAACTTCATATTTCCTTCAAGCTTAAAGAATCAAAGGCTATCTTCCATTTAGGCATTTTCTTTCCATTTAGAATTGCATGCATTTCTACTTGGAGAAGAAAATCCACTGATTTCTTCCAAGACAGGTTTTTTTTGCCAAGACAAAGAAGCTGGATTTATTCCCCTGCTGTATAATTATACTTCCTCCTCAGTAGCTGAATGCCTTGTTCAAAACTCATGCTTGTAAGTGACAGAAATCCAAATTGAATTGGCTTAAGCACACAAAGGGAACTTGACTCCTATTAATGAAAAGTTCTAAATGATACCTTGTTCTGTGTGATACCTAGGCATTGTGGATTTAGGTGATTTTCTCCCCATTTCTCTCTTTCCTCTTCTTCGATTTGTCTTTGGTTTTCTTACTGGGCTTAATCCTAGACTCTCCATAGCAGTTGCCAGTGTGCCCAACCATATTTTATACGTATGAATAACGGATCAAAACATTTTTTTAAAACCTTTTCCCTGAAGTTCCCCAAATTCTCCAAGGGTTGGTTTACATGGCTTCAGTCACATGGCTATACCTAAACTCATCATGTGGCCAACAGAGGAAATATATGTATTGTCCACACCTGAGTCATGTGGCCACCCAGATAGAGCAAGAGATTGGACCAGTCCCTCTCAAAATTCAAGGACTGAGAGTAAAGAAACTGTGATTCTGCAGAGGACAACACAGAAGCTATTTCCAAAAAAGGGTAGAGTAAATGCTTGGTAGGCATAATTACCAACAGTACTATGGCTAATCCAGAGGCACGGGCATCTATGACTTAGATCTCTGGTATGACAGAAACATTTGCAGAGTTTTATGTTCATATGCACATATTCTTGGGGAGGTGATTCATAGTGTTCATCAGATCCTCAATTGAAGCATCAGTCCTCAAACATGTCTGGATCTATATTTGGCAGAGTCTGCAGAAGCTCCTGTTAGATATAGGGCTGAGGAGGAGGATCACTAAGGATAGGTTCCAACAATCTCTCTGAAAGCTGTTTCACTTTGTTTCTTTCAAATAACACATTCTGAGACACAAAGGGATTCACTCAAAGGGTTATATAGCATGAAGTACAAGTTTACTGTTACCCTTTGAGTTACTCCCCTTTACCTCATGCATCCTAGGGAAGAAATGGATTATTGTGTTTCTATATTTTTTTAATCTCTGTATTATTAAAAAGCATTCAGCCACCTTAAAATTTTGACAGTGTTAGGAACTATGAAAAGTTAGTTCAAATGACAGTCTCTCCAGGAGTTTGCATGCTAAACAGACATTTCTTCACCCAGAGCTGTTGCTACAAAGAGAAAGAAAACAAAAAAATCCAGAACTACATGCTCATAAATAAATATAGTTGTCAAAATGGCTGTTTTGTAATGCAAATGCTGATTTGGAAAGCTGGACCAGGAGAGTTGGAAATCATGCCTTTCTTCCAGTTGTTTGTAGAAGTCCGAATAATCTTAATCATTAAATGTTCATATTAGCACCAAAGTAAGAAAATAATGTGATAAATTTTAGAATAACCACTAGGGCTCACATTGCTATTTCATGATCATATGTTTCAAAAAGTTAACAAACATTATTGAAGCTATAGCATTTACAATATGCATAATGTAATGTATTTCAGTATATAATTTCAATCATTAAAACATGTTAAATATGCCATTGTGTGCATAAATCAGGTTCATGCAAAATATAATTGACACTCATGTTATCTGAATGAAAGGTAATTAAAAGCATAACCACTTAAGGGTGTCTTTAAGTAGAAAATAAAATCTTGAATTTATTTTTACACCTTATTTGGCATTAAACTGATATCTCATTTTCATAAGAGATATGCAGAATTATTTTCTATTTCCTAGATGATGCTAGTATTTCCAGAGTATCACAATCTTATATTCAAGCTGACTTACAAGTATTCATAGATTAATCAAGTTTGCAACCTACATTTAGAGTCTATGAGGACAATGATACCCTTTACCTAGGGTAAAATTAAGTGGAAGAGAGAAAACTTGCCCATGCAATGAGATATCAAAGCGGCAACTGGAGGGAAGTTCCAAGTCTACATTAAATTAAATTTACTGCTGTCTCAAATACCTGTAACATCTATTCAAAGATACTTTAAAAACCTTTTTTTGTTAAATTAACTCAAGACGATTAAAGCCTTAAGTGTGAAATCCAAAACTATAAAACTCTAGAAGAAAATTTAGGCAATACCACTCAGGACATAGGCATGGGCAAAGATTTCATGAGAAAAATACCAAAAGCAACTACAACAAGAGCAAAAATTGACAAATCGATCTAATTAAGCTAAAGAGCTTCTGTACGGCAAAATAAACTATCATCAGAGTGAAGAGATAACCTACAGAATTGGAGAAAGTTTTTGTAATCTATCCATCTGACAAAGGTCTAATATCCAGCATCTACAAAGAACTTAAAGAAGTTTACAAGAAACAAACAAACAAAACATTAAAAAGGGGGCAAAGGATGTCAAAAGACACTTCTCAAAAGAAGACATTCATGCAGCCAACAAACATGAAAAAAGGCTCAACATCACTGCATTAGAGAAATGCAAATCAAAACCACAATGAGATACCATCTCATGCCAGTCAGAATAGTGATTATTAAAAAGTCAAGAAACAACAGATGCTGGCGAGGATGTGGAGAAATAGGAATGCTTTTATACTGTTGGTGGGAGTGTACATTAGTTCATTGTGGAAGACAGTGTAGTGAATCCTCAAAGATCCAGAAGCAGAAATACCATTTGACCCAGCAATCCCTTTACTGGGTATATATCCAAATGAATATAAATCATTCTATTATAGAGATACATGCATGTGTATGTTCACTGCAGCCCTATTCACAATAACAAGGACATGAAATCAACCAAAATGTTCATTAGCAATAGACTGGATAAAGAAAATGTGGTATATATACACCATGGAATACTATGCAGCCATAAAAAAGAACTAGATTACATCCTTTGCAGGGACATGGATGGTTCTAGAAGCTGTTATCCTCAGCAAACTAATGCAAGAACAGAAAACTAAACACTGCATCTTCTACTTGTAAGTATGAGCTGAACAATGAGAACACTTGGACATATGATGGGAACAACACACACTGGGTCCTGTCAGGGGACAAGGGAAGGGAGAACATCAGGAAGAATAGCTGACAGATGCTGGCCTCAATACATAGGTGATGGATTAATATGTAGGTGATGGATTGATTGATCTGTGCAGCAAATCATCATGGCACATGTTTACTTATGCAACAAATCTTCGCATCCTGTACATGTACCCTGTAACTTAAAATAAAAGTTGATGGGGAAAAAAGAAGGATTTTTTGCTTGTTTATTTTTACTTTTTATATAACACTCCCAACCAATAACAAGCAATATGAATATAATTAAATATAAGATAGGAGAAAGCCCGGGAAACCACCTCTGAAACAGAACACTTTGTTCTCTGCACTAATTATGCTTGTTGGCAGCAAAGCTTCATGAGTCCTTGAGAAAACTTGCCATCCTTCTTAGAAGGGCAGAGGAAACTTACCAAGTATCTGAAATAGGGCCAGATGGCAATGAAGAAGGTCACTGGCAATAGCTATTGTGGTCTGGGCTGAGGTATGAGCATAGAGATAAACACATGACACAAAGACAGATGACTAAAATCGAATGTAACTGTAGTGGATGAGGTTTCCAATAATAATTGTGTGAGGGGGGTGGAAAAACTGGTATTATATGTCTCTGCCCAGTGCGTATTTGAAGGTGTATGGAGGAGGAAGTGCAAACCACTAAGAGGTGTTTATTTCTTTATTGGTTCTAATAAAGAAGGCTAATTTTTTAGGTGAAGAATATCCAGAAAATACAGCACAAAAGAAAAATATATAGAGATATATTTAATGCTACTGCATTAAAACAACTACTACTACGGGCCAAGCACGGTGGCTCATGCCTGTAATCCTAACACTCTGGGAGGCTGAGGCAGGTGGATTGCCTGAGCTCAGGAGTTTGAGACCATCCTGCGCAAGAAGGTGAAACCACATCTCTACTAAAACTACAAAAATTCAGCTGGGCATGGAAGAATGCACCTGTAGTCCCAGCTACTTGGGAGGCTGAGGCAGGAGAACTGCTTGAACCCGGGAGGCAGAGGTTGCAGTGAGCCGAGATGGCCTCACTGCACTCTAGCCTGGGTAACAGAGCGAAACTCTATCAGGAGAAAAAAAAAAAAAAAAAAACTACTAAAAGCTCTGAGCTCTGGTGTCTTTTTCTTTGATTTTGCTTTTCTGATACGTGGTTTGTATTTAGCTCTTAAAATCAAATGAATACAATTGCGTGCAAGTTTCCTACTTATCATAAATACAAATTTTATCTGTTGTAGAAATACCTTGAAATCTTTTTTTCATGAGAAGGGAATACCCAACTCTGCCTCAGAAAAGACATGGCTGTGCCCCAGTGAACAGGGTTGTAGATAAAGATGGGAGAGAGGCAGGATAGATACTGGTGGCTTAAGCAAAGGAAAAGAAACCAAATAACAAATTTTAGGACCTTTCACTTAGTCCTGAAATTGGAACTTCAATCATATGGGAGTTCCATCCTCCAGCATGCTTCTGTAAAAACATCCTTTTTTTCCTTATTTTTAAATGAAAATTTATTCATCAAATAACCATATGCAAAGAGTATACATATAAATGAGGAATATTATTTTCAATTGTTTCCTCTGAAATTTATGTTCACATTCTTAATATACTTCAAATTCATGATTTATAAAGTTCTCACACACTTACTAACAATTATGATTCATTATGTGACTTTATTATAAACTTTTATCACTATGACTGTGTTCTCTGCAGTGTCAAATACTACACTTTAATAAACATTCCTTCTTTGTATTGATTTTAGTAACTTCACGCATTAATAATTTTCTATTGGATCTTTCAAATGCCTATAAATAGTATTTTTTTAAAAAAGAATTGTTGGAATACATTGAAAAATACGTAACTTCAAATTATTTTTCTCCCTCCACAGGTCTCCTTTCCTTCTGCTTAAATTTGAGGAAGTTATTTCTCACTAAAATCTAAATTTTCAGGAAAAAATATACAAATATCATTGGGAATCCACATACAATTGTGTAAATTTTGGCAGACTTGAATCTTACATGAGAAAAGATATTCTATTCTTCCTCAATCCTACGCACCCACCAACCCCAGCAATAAACATATAGATATCATATATTTGTAGTTAAAATTCAGTTGTGGGTCATAGTTTTTTAAATATTTTGGCTGTGATTCATGTTTAATTATATTAAATCATCATTTATAATGTATTTTCTCAGATATCATGTTTTCAAAACACTTCTCAAATTTTAATTACATATTTGTCTAGGGCTAATGCCTGTGTTTTCAGCTGCTGAGGCTCCCTGCTTTTAATCCTTTGAGCATATATGACAGATACTCACTTATAATTTGCAGATCTTACCTATAGACTTTGATCCCTTTTACAAAAACACATGTGCACAAATCACACACACACACAAACACATACCTGGAACTTAAAATAAAAGTTGATAGGGAAAAAAGAAGGATTTTTTTGCTGGTTTATGTAACTGAAATCAAAATGTAGAAGGTTCCTTTCACCCCAGAAAGTTTCTTCTCACTCCTTTGCAGTCAATCCTCATGAGCAAAATGGGGAGTTACATATTTAGAAATATTTATATATCATTTTAATTTATATACACAGAAAGATGCTAAACACATCACTGAATGCATTCTGCCGTATTTCAGCAAAAGCTAATTGAAATGATCACTCTTTTTTGAATGTATCTTTTCAAGGAAAATGTCAATATCATTGGGCATTCATATGCAATGGAGCACATTTTGGTAGAACTTAATATAAAATGAAATTGGCTTCAAAAAACTTTTCCACTGTTGTTGAGAGTGAGAGTAGGTGAGAGGACAGTGGGAGCTCAGAAAACATTCATTATTGTTCAATATGCAGAGCAGCAGGGGAGGGAAATTAAAGCAGAGGAGTGGAGAAGAAAAGCAGCAATATCGTTAAAATCAGCAACACTCCTTCTCGGGAGTGGAAGCACCCAGGGAGAACAGAATCTTAGAATGTCCCATCTTCTTCTTGATCTTGCTGCAGTCTGTGAGTAAATAGAAAGTGGCAATCCAAATATGCTGGCAGAAACTGGAGGAAAAATAGGTAAGTAACTGATGGAAATAGAGCCGCCCTCCTGCATTGATAAAGGGGGCTGCTCTCAAAATCACTGTGGCTTTAAGCCTATTTTACATAATAGTTTCTTCACTTACAATGATAAATATCTTTAGTCGAAAGACAATGGGATTTTCCAAAGAGTGCCAAATAATTTAATAAGCATAGAAATTGAAGGAAAGTAGTAGTAATTTCTTGTCACCCAATACTGGGTAGGTGGTACCCACAATCCCACTTCTTCAGCAATGAATGTTTAAAATTGGCAACCCCATCACAGGAAAACAACAACAAAGCAATCTGACAATTTGGCAAGCTCCTTCACCTAAAGATTTAGGAAAATACAGAGCAAGTAGAGTAGGATATTTGGCAATTGCATTTTCCGAACAGAACTGTTATTATTTCCAAAGCAAGTAATTTCTCTGAAAACAAAACAAGCAAACAAACAAAAACGTATAGTGATGAACCTGTAAAGATAAGATGGTTTTTGAGCTGAAATACAAGGACCACCCTGCTTGAGAGAAGACAAATACGGGCTTAATAATACAACAGCCAGCTCAAGTCCTTATTCCAAATCAATCTGAGGCAAAGGAAACTCAAAAATTCATTATTCATTTGTGAACAAACATGAAGTTATCATTTCCAGCTGGGACCAGAAGTCGAATCATCAAACGAGATATCCAGAGGAAAGACAGATTTTGTGATTTGCACACCTTTGTTTGAAAGTAGGAAACAGGACTCTATTATGGAAGCATATTCAGTAAACATTTCAGGGTAGCCTTATCAGATTCCAGGTATTTAAAACTAATGAACAGAAAATGAAGAATACTATCTGTTTTTAATAAACCAAAGTTATGCCCAGGATCAATTATGTTTGATTCTATACAAGTGTGACACCACGAAGTAACACAGCTTTTCTGTCCAGTGGAACTAGACGGTTTCCACTGAATCACTGTATTCCAACACATGGTTTTCTCTGCAGCATTGTATTCCCAATGTCTAGTACCAAGCCTGGTACACAGCAGGTGATGAATTAGCTCTTTCTGAATAAATTGGTATTATGTAAACACATTTTGCTATATTGTGTTCCCCTTATGTTCCAGACACATTTTCAGAATTCAAAGAGAGAAAAAAGAAAAGCATGTTCTCCTTAGAAAAAGTCTGCTATAATAACAGAAGTAGATAAAGAATGAGGAAATATGTCATAAAACATAACAGTCATACAATATGCATGGCTTCTATTTATTCTAGATAGGGAATGTGGATTCTTTTAGTGTCATCACAAATATTCATTGAGTAATCTACATTGTGATTGTCAGTTTATTAAATTCTACTATATTAAAGTGTACAAGATATGGCCCCTGTTCTTGAGAAACATACAGTCCAGCAGTAAAAAAATAAAATTCATAATTATAATTCAATTTAATATATTTTAAAATATATTTCTTGACAAATATTTTCTAAAATAGATACTCAGAAGTCAAATGCTGCATTAGAGCCACCCAAAAATATTGGGACAACACAGAGGACTGAGAACCTTAAATAGAAAACAGAAGAAAACCTTACATCTCAGTCTGTATATGTATATACACACATGCACACATATACTATGTATGTATACATACATAATATGTATGGTTTCTAGTTTGAAATATAAGGAAAAAGAACAGTAAAGAAAAAAATTTTTTGAATGTCCAAAGTCCAAAACAGGTTCCTTTATGTTGACTCTGAGTAATAAAAGAGACTTTAAGTCATCTTAGAGATACATCTTATTTCTGAAAATGCATTTAGGGGAGCAAAGGCTATAGTTACTCCAAATTACCTATGATAATGTCATTAGCTGTGAAAGTAGATATAATCAATTTTGTATACGAAATTAATAGTTAAAATGTTCATAAGTTATTAATGTATTCAATGCAAAGAGAAATAAAGCATAAATCGAGAATTGAATTAATAATTTCTTAATCATTTGATTTCCTAGAGAAGTCCCCAGTCTGTGTGTAGGCATTTAGATTTCTTTCATCTTGCTCCAAAACAAATATTATTTTAAGTTTAATATGCAAATGTAGATGTTCAATAAAATTTATGTACTTAATTTTATACACTTAATTCTGTTTTTATTTTGAGAATGCTAGCCAGACATCTGCCTAAGATTTTTTAAATGTAGGGAAGATATTTTAACTTTAGAAACAAATTTAAGCACACAACAGTTCTTGTCTGTTTTGCTTGTCAGACAAGAGCTTTATTCATCGCTACTTTATTGTTTCTGAATCAGTTTCTCACCCACATCTTCAATGAAAAAAATACATGACATGCTAAGAAATTTATTCAGAAAATATATATATATTGAGCAAGTCTTTAACGGTTAGAACTTGTGTCACAATTTTTATGTCAAGAACTTCAAAAGTCTTCTATTTCCAAACAGAAGATACTGAAAAATGCAGTAAGTATATTCTGAATGTACTTCAAAGAACAGGAATTTCATTTTATTTATAAAGTAGTGAAAGAAATACTATGATATAGGAGAATCTGCTTTAAGCTACTGACAACACAAATTTAAAAATTTGAATCTTTAGAGAATATATCTATATTCAATTTTAAAATGCTTAAATGTTTGGCCATATTTTGGAAATAATGAATAGCCTACTAAAAATTGTGAATGTTTTGTGTTTGTCACTTTTTCTAAATTATGAAATATTTCAAACATATAAAAATGACATTGAATTTAAGGGAAACTTTGCCATAATTGCAGCAATTCTCTTTTTAAAAAATAAAACATTAAATATTACATGAAAAGTTAAAGTCCAAGAAACCTAACTCACCAAAAATGACCACTTTTCTGAATCTGATGTATATATATCCAGACTGCTTTTTACATTATTTTGCATATTAGAATTCATTAAAACAAGTTTGCATTTTATGATTCAGAACTTTAAATAAAATCATGCATGTCATTTTGCAACTTTTTAAGAACTCAGTATTGGGCTTATAAATCATTAAAACAAGTTTGCATTTTATGATTCAGAACTTTAAATAAATAAAATCATGCATGTCATTTTGCAACTTTTTAAAGAACTCAGTATTGGGCTTTGAGACAAACATGAACATGTTGATGGAGCTCATTTTTTAAATTACAGGATTGCTCTTTCTCATATAAATATGCATAATCAGTTCATTCCTTTAGCGAGGGATACTTCAGTTGTTTGGAGGGGGTTATTATTATTACAAGCAATTCTGTAATAAACATCTTTGTAAATAACTTAGTACCAAAAGTGATATTCGATATATTTAACATTCAGAATAATTTGGGCGTTGCCCAGTTGGAGGAGATTTTCTCTAACCCAGAATTAGCTAGCCACAGAAAAAATGTCATTATAGCAGGGTATACGGTCTCAATATCAGTTCTGCCTGACAGCCATACACAAATATTTTTCCAGAGTAGATACCCAGAAGTTAAGTTGCATAATTAAAATATTTTTAAATTTCTAATTTCAAAATACTGCCAAGTTGTTATTTTAATTTCTATTTCTGTAATTAGTGAGGTTAAGCCTTTTCTCAATATGCTTATTTTCTAATTATATTTCTTCTTTAATGTGGTAATTCATAAGTTTCATCCATTTTGTTCTTTACTGCGATTTCTTGTTGTACATAAAAGCTCTTCATATATTTTCAACATCAATCTTCTACAGATACTTTTCTCTGAGATCACTATTTTTAAGTATGTCATAATGCCTTTTGTTCTACAGAGATGGTGTTATATCGTTCTGTACCATTTATTAAAATGAGCTGTTGATTTTTTCTGTTTAATTTGTTGTTAATGCTCTTATGTAGTTTTTGCTAATACACATGCTGATATTTTAACATATATAAACAAATTTTTCTATTTCTTACAAAGTTCTCTGTCTATACTGTCAAATATTATTTCCTCTTACAACTTTTGGTCTATATTTTCCTCAAAACTTGTCAATTTAGTCTTATCTAATTTTTTTCCTTGACAAATTGCTCTTTCTTTCTCTTTTTAAACCCAGAATTGTTCATGTACTTGTTCTATTTCCTGTGAATTTTAAATTTGTGGCTGGGGTTAGGTAATTCTGTGATCAGTTGGTCATCTTGGCCTATTTTCCACATATTAAAAAAAACACACATTTTGAATATAAAAAGGCTAAATTCCAGAAATGGTAACCATCCACACCTGTGACCAATTGAACAGACTGACTTTAGGATTAGAATCCACAAATGCAATTTTATTGGTCCAGGTCCTCAGTGAGGTAGATGCAAAGACAATTATGTTCCTTCCTTTTCGTGCTACTGATAAAGGTGCACTTGAAACTGGGAACAAAAAGAGGTTTAATTGGACTTACAGTTCCACACGGCTGGGGAGGCCTCAGAAGCATGGTGGGAGGCAAAAGGCACTTCTTACATGGCAGCAGCAAGAGAAATACGAGGAAGAAGCAAAAGTGGAAACCCCTGAAAAAAACCACGAGACTTAATTCACTATCGCGAGAATAGCACGGGAAAGACCCGCACCAGTGATTCAATTACCTCCACCTGGGTTCCTCCCACAACACGTGAGAATTCTAGCAGATAAAATTCAAGTTGATATTTGAGTGGCGACACAGCCTAAGTGTATCAACAGTTAAATTTGCAAGGATTAAAGGAAACACCTGAGACAGAAAATAAAGAGCAAAGAAAGGCTAGGAAAGCCTATAAACATGCAAGTCTGACTCTAAATTTTAAAAAAGAAGGAAAGGAGTTTCTACAGAAGCATCCTCAATTGTACACAATCTCTAAAAAGATTTAGCAGGACTCTCGGGGAGTGCTTGAATCAAGACATCAGAGGATTCCTGCGTCGTCCAAGAATAAGTTTGCCTTAGTGTCCTGTAATGGCAACCATTCATTAGGAGCAACCCATGTGACCTGAAGCCTCAGTAAAAACACAAGGATGGATTTTCCAGGTGCTCAAGCCCCTAGTCAGTTAAAATTTCTGTAGCTGGAGAAGTGAGTGGCACTTTCTTGTAGCCCCCAGGGTTATGTATGTGTTTTCATCATTTCACTGCGAGTTATGTTATTTCAACTTCATCAAATGGTGTTAACTATGTTTTCACTTAAGTACTATGTTACCATCACAATGGCAAGCACTGTATGTTTAATAAATTTTGAACAGTACCTGCAGGAAACTGGACATTCAGTTTACTGTAAAAAAAATTCTATTTATTTATTTATTTATTAAAAGACAGAGGCTTGCTCTGTCGCCCATGCTGGAGTGCGGTGGCACAGTCACAGCTCACTGTAACCTCAAACTTCTGAGCTCAAGTGATCCTCTAACCTCAGCATCCAGAGTAGCTGGGACTACAGGTGTGCATCACCACACCAGGCTAATTTTTATTTCTTATTTTGTAGAGATGGGGTCTTGCTATGTTGCCCAGACTGGTATTGAACCCCTGGCCTTAAGTGATTTTCCTGCCTCTGCCTCCAAAAGCGCTGGGATTACAGGCTTGAGTCCCTGTGCCTGACCTATAAATATTGATTATTATGGACTTTAAATAACAGTGTCTTTATTCCTTCCATTGAATATTGATAGTATAAAAGCACCGATTTTACCTGTTATTTATAAGTATAGGAAGAACCGAAGGGTATTTTAAATTATCTCCATTACTGTGCTGAACAGATACAGCCTTTTCACCCAATGTAGTTCAATGTAAGTGTATTAAAGACAAATAAACACATTACAGATGGAAAACTGCATATTGGTCAATAAAGTGCATGATCAGTAGCTTTTCCAACACTTCTAAACACTATTTTCAGAATTGATATAGACAGTTCTGTGAACTTTTTCTTTACATATTTTTTTGGCATCGAAATATTCTTTCTCTGCTTCATCATTTGTAGTTCTTTTTCTTTCCTCAATGCCCATATTACTAATTTATTCATGCATGCTAAATTCATTTAGGTTTTCATTTTCAGCCAAGGCTACATTTTCTCTTACTTTTTTTGTTCTTTTCTGAAACTGCTATAATTTTAGGTTTTTAGTATTCTTATTTTCTGAAATAAATATGATATTCTAGATACAGTCTGCTCAGCAGTGGAATGAGGCAGACAATTACCTCTCCCCTTGCTTCATAACATGATGCCTTTTCAACCCCGAAGAGCATGGCAATTTTTTGCTGGCAGCACAGACTGCGAATCCACATTTAATTTGCCATGCACAATCACTTCTCTTTTCACCCCTGTCTCCTTTAGATCTCTAGACAATGGAGAGAAATCTAACATATTTTTTATCTTTCATTGAGTATACCCCATTTAATAAATGCCATTCTTCATACAGTTAGCAACGTGTGTTGATTTTATATTTTTTTTATTTCCCTTAACTCTTGTTTGTAATTTAAAACAATATTAATATGCTTAGGAAAATATTGAGGCTGAGTACATAGGAGGCTCTGCTATTATTTAATAAATGCATCTTGAATTAAAACTATTAACAGGCCAAACACAGTGGCTTACACCTGTAATCTGGCACTTTGGGAGGCCAAGGTGGGTGGATCACCTGAGGGCAGGAGTTTGAGAGCAGCCTGGCCAACATGGTGAAACCCCATCTCTACTAAAAGTACAAAAAAAAAAATTAGCCAGTTGTATAATATATGCCATGGAATACTATGCAGCCATAAAAAAGGATGAGTTCATGTCCTTTGCAGGGACATGGATGAAGCTGGAAACCATCATTCTCAGCAAACTGTCACAAAAACAGAAAACCAAATGCCGCATGTTCTCACCCATAAGTGGGTGTTGAACAAAGAACACATGGACACAGGGAGAGGAACATCACAAACCAGGGCCTGTTAGGGGGTGGGAGGGGGTAGGAGAGGAATAGCAGGGGGTGGGGGGATTGGGGAGTGATAACGTTAGGAGAAATACCTAATGTAGATGACGGGGTGATGGATGCAGCAAACCACCATGGCATATGTAAACCTATGTAACAATCCTGCATGATCTGCACATGTACCCCAGAACTTAAAGTATAATAAAAAAAAAAAAAAATTAGTCAGGCGTGGTGGCATGTGCCTGTAATCCCAGCTACTCGGAAGGCTGTGGCAGGAGAATTGCTTGAACCTGGGAGGCAGAGGTTGCAGTGAGCCAAGATGGTGCCATTGCACTCCAGCCTGGGCTACAAGAGCAAAACTCCATCAAAAAAAACAAAAACAAAAACAAAACACCATGTGGATTTCTTTTCATTTTGATCTTTCATAAAAATATTGAATTACAGTTTATCTGACCTAAGCTATTCTGATTACTTACTCAAGTATATTTGTCTTATACTATGTAATAGTTTAAAAGTAACGTACACTCATCTAAAAATCAGAAAATATAAAAATACACACTAACATACACACAAGAGAAAAATCGAAATGACTAGATGCTAAATATATATGTGTATATATTTTATACATATAATATGCATAGGTATAACTACAGTCAACTTAAAACACATATACATATATAGCAATTATATAACAATTGACCCTTGAACAATGTGGGGGTTAGGGGCACCAAAACTCTGCATAGTCAAAAATTTGCTTATAACTTTTGACCCTACAAAACATTAACTGCTAATAGCCTACTGTTACTAGGAGCCTTACTGATAACATACCCAGTTGATTAACATATATTTTGTATGATATATATATTGCATTCCATATTTTTACAATAAAGTAAGCTAGGGAAAAGAAAATGTGGCCAGGCCAGGTGGCTAACACCTGTAATCCCAGCACTTTGGGAGGCCGAGGCAGGCGGATCATGAGATCAGGACATTGAGACCGTCCTGGCCAACATGGTGAAATCCCATCTCTACCAAAACATAAAAAATTAGCCAGGCATGGTGGCGTGTGCCTATAGTCCTACTCTGGAGGCTGAGGCAGGGGAATCATTTGAACCCGGGAGGCAGAGGTTGCAGTGAGCTGAGATAGCACCACTGCACTCCAGCCTGAGTGACAGAGTAAGACTGCGTCTCAAAAAAAAAGAGAGAGAGAGAAAAGAAAATGTTATTAAGAAAATCATAAGGAAGATAAAATGTATTTACTGCTCATCACATGGAAGTGGATCATCATGAAGGTCTTCATTCTTGTCATCTTCACTTTGGCTAGGCTAAGGAGGAGGAGGAGAAGAAGGGGTTGGTTTTGCTGTCCCAGAGTGGCAGAAGAAAATCAAGCCTAAATGGGCCCAAGCAGCTGAAACCTGTGTTGTTCAAGGATTTACCATAACTGCAATCATATTTTTTAAAGCATTATAGTTTATATATATTTAAGCATTATATATATGCATATGTATATGCACACACTTATATAAGCATAATTGCAAAACTACTAGTATTATTATTTCCTATAGATTTAAGTATATGGATCTCTGAGCAGACATAAATTCATATAACCTGAGCATTCATGTCTAACTCCTGAATGGCCTTGTGAAGGGCTCACTAGCATTGCATTACATTGTTCTTTTCTTTTTTTCTCTCTTTTAAAATTATACTTTAAGTTCTAGGGTACATGTGCAGAACATGCAAATTTGTTACATAGGTATACATGTGCCATGGTGGTTTACTGCATCCATCCCCTCATCATCTACTTTAGGTATTTCTCCTAATGTTAGTTCTCCCCAGTCCTCCCACCCTCTGCTATTCCTCCCCTAACCACCCTACCGCCTGACAAGCCCCGGTGTGTGATGTTTGCCTCTCTGTGTCCATGTGTTCTCATTGTTCAACAGCCATTTATGGGTAAAAACATTGTTCTTTTCTTTCAGACCATGTTAAGAATATCAACGTGATATAATTAAGCGTCTCCATTTTTTGCCCAAGATCCTATTTCTGCTTGATGTTCAAAAGGAGTTAACATGTACAAAACAATTGCAAAATGACACCATCTTATGTTTGTCCTGGAAGTGTTGAGACAATAATCTTCTCACCAAACTGAAGGGGAGATTGACAGAGACCACTTCAGATATTACTTAAAATGTGAGCCAAAAAAGTTGAAAGAGAGCATTATGCATCCAGAAAGCCTCAACCTAGAACACTGGGCATCTCAGCATTATTATATTCAAGTACTAAGAGAGACTTCAAGTATCAACTAGCTAAACTATTCATTGGAACATGGAGGAAACCAGGGATGGATTAGAGAGAGTTAAAGACCTTAGTAAAAATCTCATAATTAATATAGAGTTGAGAGTGTCATCCCAGCCCTCACTGAGGATTCTGTCTTCTTTCACTAGAGGTCAAAAACTGGAGCCCTCATTCCACAGGCAGAATGGTTTATTTAACTCCTAGTGCTTTCTTTCTCTGAAAAACATTTGAATGTTTGGATAAGATTTAAATACTAAAAGTAAATATCTGAAGAAAAATGAGATCTAGCAATTATAGATCCAAAATTCTAAAAATTGCTTTAAAATGAGTAGTAGCCACCAATTTTAGAAGAAACATACCCTTTGAGTGCATGGCTGTCCCCACCTGGCCCACATGACTCAATGAGCTGTAATGTTACCTTCCAAGTCATTGCAGACATTTGTTTGTGACCAAGTGACTTCCCTGCTGTAGTACATTAAAGTGGAGATTTATCTTAAGAAGAATAGCAAGTTTCCTACGGCATGACTCAGAGTTGTCTTGGTACACTAGACTATCAAGTCATTCCTCAACTGTTTTCATGGTGGTAGGAGTCCTGTTCCACTTCTGAAGTGTTTCAAGAGTGAAAACTATTATGGTGTACTTTGGCTTCATGTTTCTTTTATAAACGTGGTTTCAATTAATGAAATCTAAATTATTCTTACTATAGGACCTAAATGATGTCCCAAATCACGGTGATTCTAGAACAGTCATAGAGGAACTTTCCTGCTTTGGCCCTATGGATATTTAATCTTTCCTTTCTGGTTCCTAGTTTCTGTTCTTTATTGCTTTTCATTTGATTAAAAGTAAGAATCTAGCATCTTTGTAAATGACTCCTTGTGCTTTCAGGTACTTAATGTTTAACTTACTTGTTTCTCAAAATTCCTGCTACATAGCAAAGATCCAAATGTTCTCTTACCAGGCATGAGCCGGAAATAAAATGAATCATACTATGTGTCACTCCAATGGTGACTCTCTAGTCCATTTCTTGGATTTTTCCCTTTTGGGAGTCTCTGAGGATTGGATGCCAGAAGTTATTAATATTCTCTTCCATATTCTCCCATCTTGGAAGAAGAAATGCTAATCTCTTCCAGCTAGGATTGACTCTATAACATCATCCTAGACAATTATTTATAAACAGAAATTTCTGGGTGGGGCCTCTAAGAGACAAATGTCACAACTGCCACAACATCTGAAATGAAAAAGACTAGTCATAGCAAGTATTGGCAAGGATGTGGTGCAATGGGAACTCTCAGGCACCATTAGCGGGATTTCAAATTGGTAAAACTTCTTTGGAAAACGTTTACTAATCTTTAGCACATCCAAAAGTCTACTAACTTTAGCAGTTACGCAGCCACTGCTAGGTATATTCCCCACAGAAATGAATACATGTGTTCACCAAAAAAGAACACAAACTCACTAGAATACTTACAGCAAAATTCATAGTCTAATACAAGAAATAGCTCAAATATTCATCAGCAGTGAAGTGGGAAAATTAGGAATTATCAAAATGGAATACTGTATTACAATGAGAATGAACAAGCTACAATTATACCCAATGCAAAGGAAAACTATTACAGCTGTAATATTTAGTATAATAATCAGCCACAAACGAATACTTATTGTGTAATTCAATTTCTGTAAAGCTCAAAACTGGGAAAAACTAATCTTTAGTGTTAGAAGTCAAGATAGTGGTAACCATTGTCTGGAGTGGAATGGGAGGCTCCTTGGAGGCTAGTATTCTTTTAATTCTTAACCTGGATGTTGGTTATATGGGTGTGTTTAAAGTACCGACATTCACCTATTTGTGCACTTATGATTGGAATGTGTAACACTTCAAATAAGCTAATTGAAACAGAGACGAAAAACTTGCTGGGCACAGCCCCCTTTGCCCTCTAGTCCTTGCACCTATTTCCAGCTGAAGCACAGATATGAATTATAGCTGTGAAGACATCTTAATGAGACCATGAGGCTAAAGCCTGTAAACCTAAGATACCACAGTGAAAAGACAGAAAATGCCCCTCTTCATGATGACTTCATAGAATAGCTATGCCAACTCTCAATGCCTATTTCCAAACTTCTTGGTGCCTGACATCCATTAACTCTTCACACATTCAGCACAAGTCTACACTTTAAATACTACTTATATGCTGTTAGATTTTCTCTTGCCTGCTATCAAATGCAATTCCTAGCTAATAAATGTTTCTAAGCCACTTTCCTTCAGTTTAGCAGTCCCAGCATATGTAAGGTCAATCCAAACCAGTAAGTTTTACCATTTTTGGTAGCCTAAGAAATATTCATGGTGGAACATGTTTATACTCAAATTTAAAATAGCATAGAATTTTTTTTAGTTTGTTATTATCAATGCTCTAATAACTGAGACAAAGGTGTCTAATATCTTTGGTAAAAACACAATGTGATCATGTTTACTAAAAGAATATATATCATATTTTGCATTTTCCTCACATCTTTTATGTGTCTTTTTTATTCTTATCCACTTACCTCAAATAGCATTAATTATAATCAGCTGTTTCCTTCTGTTCTTTACACTAGTTCATGGCGTCTTGAGTACAAGGGTCTGGTTATAACCTCAGCATTTATCACCAAGTTTTGTAAAGAAAAGATACATTCAATATATATATATTCTAAATGTCGTATAAGTGCATTAAGAACAAATTTTAAAGCCACTGTATATATATGGTGAGCAGTAGATATATTATCATTCTAGATATCATGCATTAATCATCCCTGTTTCTCTAGAACTGGCAACACTTTTCTCTAAAAAGACAGATTTTTTTTTTGGCTTTGCAGGCCAAATGGTCTCTGCAATTCTGCCACGAAAGCAAAAAAGTAGTCGTAGATAATACATGCACAGATAGGATTTCACTGTGTTCCAATAAAATGAACTTAGAAAACCAGGCAATGATCCAGATTTGGCCACGGGCCATAGTTTCCCAGCACTGGTGTGTGTATGTTTATTGTAAGTCAAATCCAAATGTTCATTCCTACCAGTGAAGACAAAGAGCTCAGAAACTTCTCTCCATTCTGTAACATATATAGAAAGGGCAGAAGTTAGAGAATGTGGCCAACTCCATCTATTTGGCTGCTCCCTTCTTTCCAGGACTTTGAATCTGGAGCAAGTAACACAAGGAATGAAAGAAAGTTGGAAGCCATTCGTCGTATCCAGGGGGAGGTGTTGACAAGATTTTTCTGATACTTTTGGCTTCTTACATTTCTGGAGTTCTGTTTCTTTTTAATAATTGTCAACATTAAAATGCAGATTTTATATGAAATCTACATTATCAGATTCTTTTAAAACATTAGAAAAATCACACAGACCTTATACTAGCTAATGCATTTAGACTAGGCATGAATTTGCCACAGTCCCCACCACTCCCAATTATTTTCCCTAATATGAGGCTGAGTATTAGTCATCGTTCTGTGTCAGACATATGCTGTTATTTTTCTTAACCTGACCTTCACTCAGTTACGTTCCCTGCCAAGTACATGTAAACATCTGAAGTTTCAACTGTGGATACAGATCATCATAATATACTTTAATTTTTAGGATGAACCCTGTGTCCAAAACACTCTCCTCTAGAGTATCCAATAAGCATTATCATTAAACAATAATCCAGAAGCAAAGGTAAATTATTATTCTATGTGCTGAGTGTATGGAATCCATCCTCATTTTATACACTCTGAGTAGAAAAATAATGGCTTTTCTTTAACTATAAAAAATGGGTTGTCTTCTTAGTTTGGGAATAAATGACTATACACCTCCCCACTTTGTACTTTCTAAAAAATTATGATGTCCAATCACATTCTCTAGTTTTTATTTGGATCCCTGATTTCTAGACAGAAGTTCAGCAATTATACATTTCTTCCTACAGAAGAATCAAAATATGTAAGTTGAGTTCAATATTAAGTAGACTGCTTCTTTTCTGTTGTTTCTGTGTCTTTTTGTGAGGAGGGAGCGAGCCCCCTTCATGTATCGTGAGTGGTCCTTCTTCTCCCTTTAGGCACTCAGTCCTAGAGAGGCTCATTTAATTTTCTGTGGTAATGTGTGCCCAGTCCCATCCAGTCTGAGAACAGCACTTCCCTCATAAGATATGCTGTCTTTTCTGCTCTGACGGTCCACAGGTTTACAAGTAAAAGCTTAGGGTGGTCAACGTAAGGTGGTCTGCTTCTTAGTAGATTAATTCAGCCCAAATGAAAGGGCTGTATTTCTTTGTTGGAAATTTCATTGCTTGCAAATTTAATAACCATTTTCCCATATCAGTTTCACCAATAGTAAATGAGTCATTTTGACACCCATCTGTGTAACTCCTTTGTCTTATTTTAAAATATACTCAGAAGCCAGGCAGAGATGTTACTGGGCACCCTCCAGAACACCAACACATACGAGTAACAAACTATTATTTAAATTGTTACTTAGAGTCCAACTTTTAAAAATAATAGTCAATTTAATCAACACAGCATCTAATACTAACCAAGTGATCACTACAAATTTCTGTCCGGGAAAGGTTACCTCCATGCCTATCTAAGGTTCTGTGTTTGTCAGCTCCCTGATGATAGCAATTTATTGAGGGGAATCTGTTTTCGGCTTAAAGGACCATTTGACTTCTCAGAAAACTTATGAAAACTGAACCACACTGTTTCATGCATAAGTACCACTTCATCTACCATTTTAGGAGCTACATGTGATTTTAGGTCACTCAAGCAGGTACTAAAAGCCCTCAGTTTGAGAATGGCACAAATTTATCCCTATGCATCTTTAAAGAGGGACAAGGGACAATCTGGCTAAGTGTATTCTCAAAGCTGTTTTTAGCTGGCAGACCTCAAAGAGTTCTGGGAGCCCTCATTAGAAATTCACCCCGGCTTAGCTAATAGACCTTTGATGCTGCTTTTCTTGCTAGGGAAAATACTCTTTGCTCATTCACAGATTATATTTTTTAAATTTGATATTTCACATTTCACCCTCTGGAACAAGATTTTGGTGATTTATTAAGGGTACACTAAGAATTAGCAGTCAGTATACAAGTCATTCATGGGCTCTAAAAGTTGTAATTATCTGATGCATGATATAGAATGCATTTCAGCAACTGCCAGGCTATTACTAATAAGAGGAGTAGGTTGCCACAGATCACAGTAAAATTCTCTCTTAATCCTAGAAGCACAAGTCTATGTTTTAAGTATTACTTAAGAAAAAAAAATGAGAAATAAAGTTACTTAACAGAAAAGCAGCATGTATTTTTTACTTTATTGTTTAAAATAAACTATTGAGAAAGTCATTCAGTTGCATACACTCTAAAAATACATGCGATAAAATAGACTACTGTGGAAAGAGGGAGGAACATGTAGCTCAATAGACACTCTAAGATAATATCCATTTCTTCTTTATATTCAAGTTGTATACTCAACATGTGAAAAAAAATAATATAAATAAGTGATTTCCAGGGATTCTGGATGTATTAGCAATTTAAAAATCCAATTTGAAATAATGTCCTTAAATATGTATTTTTCAGCATTCTTTGAAACATGCAATTATTTTCTCTTTCTGAACTCGTTGTTTGAGCAAAAATGTAGAGCCCTATTAAGGCTATTGAATCTTGTCCTTTTCAATTTTTAAAATAGTCTAAGAATAGCTAATTCTCAAAATCTTATTTTTCCCTATCCATAGGAAATCTCTCATGTATATCTTATTTCAAAGAAGTAAATGCAGAACTCTAATGATACATGAAAATTGTTTGAGCGTATTTACTGGAAGCATGACACCACGAGTAGATTCTTATCTAGACTATTGGAAGACTAATAGAAATCATTGATACAGGTCTCTCAATAAAATTATTCATTAATTCATTAATTTTCCAGAATTTCTTGCATGTAGATTTTTGTTAGTGGCTTAATAGAGAGCAAACATTGTGCAGGGGAAAGAAATTGACCGCCTTGAAACTGCCACCCAGTGTAAATATTTACAAACCTGCCAACCTGGCATTGATTTCTGCAGAGTGAATGCAAACAAGAAACTCAATGCCTATCTTCTTCCTCTGTACAAAAATATTTGCAATCGAGACTTTCAGCAGAGAAGTTGGCTAGTATATCCAAGTAAAATGAGATGTAAGCAGTGTTTTACTGCGTTATATGGTAATCCCTGCACAAAAATAAAAAGATCTACAATAGAAAAAAATCCCAGTTTTTGAAAGTTTTCTTTAATTATATGCCTTATGTCATTTTTATGTTTCCCACATTATAAACCAGTCTACATATATTATAAAAATGTATACTTCATACTTATGAGTAAATGCAGTCAGTTCTACAAATTCCATTTTACAGCAGCAATAAATGCCTGCATGATTTATAGAGTGTATATGAAGTAAGTAAACCCCAAAGAAGTCACTGAAAATCCCCTATCCAAACCTATATTTTTGAAAGACTGCAGTTACCTATTAATATTCTTATCTTAATTTGATTTTTTGCTTTAGGAAATTGAATCAGAAAGTAGATGGTCTTATGAGCTTTTTCTTCTTGGCCAGAACCAACATCATATACAACACACATACAAAAGTCAACTCCTAGTACCATCTGTAAGAAAACAGCTTAGGGAGAGCTAAAAAGTTTTAATTTCCCAATGCCACTATCAAGCTGCAGCTGTAAGAGTAACCCTGAGCCTTTGTAAAGCTACCCAGCTTGCTTTTGTTTCCAGGTATTGGCATAGGCTGCTATTCAACGGAGGTGAACTTACTATCTTGAATGCAAAGTTGTATTTTATGACCCTCTCTTGCCTTTAAGCAAGATTAAGAATCAACAAACTTCCATATATGCTAAGAGATATAATAGACTGGCATAGCCACATGGTGCTTCATCACAGATTTCACATACTTACTCTAAGAATTATCAACTGAACAACATGTGGGAGTTTGGTTTGTAATTTAATTTTAAAAGATATTTAATAGAGAGTTGCTCTACTTCTCCCGTATGCCTAGCAGTCAATCTGTAGCCACGTCTGGTATATTTTACCTCTAAAATAACTTCTCTCTGCTTCCACTACTGCTATACTCAAAATTTTGAAATCACTCCCTACACTAGTTTGCTACGCCTGCCATAACAAAGTATCATAGATGGGTCACTTCAACTATGCAAATTTATTTTCTAAGGTCTGGAGGCTAGAAGTCCAAGATCAAAGTGTCAGCAGGTTTGATTTCTTCTTTCCTTGTCTTGCACATGGCTGTCTTCTTGCCATGTCCTCACATAATCTTTCCTTTATGCTGTGTTCCCTTGGTATACATTTTTGTGTGTCCAAATTTCCTCATCTTATAAGGACACTGATCAGATTGTATTAAGATCTACTCTAAAATCTTCATTTTAACTTAGTCACCTCTTTAAAGACCCTCTATCCAAATGTAGTCACATCCTGAAGTACTGGAAGTTAGGACTTCAATATGGGAATTTTGGGGAAACACAATTCAGCCCATAACACTCCCTACTTTTCTCTTTACTTCAAACAGCTTTCCAACCATACTTTTCTAGTATGTCAAGTATGTCCTTAAACACATTATATGTTTGCTAAATATCTTTCCATCAATCACTATTTCTGAAGAGACATCCAAATTTATAGCCTGATTTACGCCCTCTTATTTTCCAGTCTATTTTTTCAACCACAATACTGTTTTCACATCTTGATCTGCAAGACAACTAAAAGCATGGGTCTTCCCTTTATCCAGGCAGAAACATCCCATCTCCATGATTCTTTTTACCACTGTTCTGAACTCAAATGCTAAATTCTAGGCCAAACTTTCTTCTATCCTGGATAGGAGATAGCTATTGACTCTTGACAAACATCCATACCTCCATTTGTTTTTTAACAGTCTCCTGCTGTAATTCCACTCAAAATCACTAGAGGGTATTTGTGGAACTTCCCCACTCTCTCTCTTAATCTGTGAAAACCATCTGATGTCACATGTGGGCATGTGACCCAGGGCTGGCCCATGACTGTGTTTCAACTCCCAGGCTGTAGGTAATATTGAAAGAACACGCATTATCTAATGATTTCTGGGGTTTCTTCTGGGACACCAGGGAATGAGAAGCTTTTTAAGTTAGGGTTGTTAAATAAGTAAAAATAAACCTGAGGCTACTAGCACTTCGCCACCTAGCAGGATAAACAAAAACAAATTGAACTCCAGGAATGGCTTATTTAAACTGCAAAATCTCAGTGATTCAGAGCACTTTTAAATGCTGCCAAAGGGGATATATTCTTTATAAAATTATGACTAATGACAGACTTCTCATCAGAATCATAGAGACAATAGAGTTATATCATTAAGGAAAAATAACTGTCAGCTTAGAATTCTATATTGAGGTAAAGCAGAAGTAGGGAATAAAGTTAAAAATTTGTCATACATATAATAGCCTAGATAATTTGCCACCCTTAAATCTAACAGAAAGAGCTACTGAAGGATATGTTTTATCTAGAGAAAATGATCCATAAGTTAAAAGAATGAATAGAAGACAAAACAGTAAGGAAATAAGACTCCAGTAAAATTTATTCATAAATCTAATGAATGTAGAATTAAAATTTTATATATTTATAGCAGGTATGGTTGTGATGATATGGTCACTGTGAATTAAAGCATGTTGGAGTGTTATGTTATACACAAAGATGACAGAGATAATATAATAATAATCATCATGTTTCTGAAAACGTGTTACTAACTATATATAGAAAAAAATCATATATATTGCTGAAGTGACTGTAAACTGATACAACTACTTGGGAACATAATTTGCCAATATCTACTAATGCTGAACATAGGCATACCCTATGATCTAGAAATTTCTTGGTATATACCTGACATAAATGCACATGTTTTTCAAATCAAAGAAATGTGTACTAATATTTATAGCAGCACTTTTAATATCCAGCAACTGGAAATAAGCCTAATATTCATCCATGGTCAAATGGAAACATGAAGTGTGGCATATTTATACAATGGAATAATATATATCAATAAGAAGTAATAAACTCAGCAACTTGAATGAATCTCAAAGACATTACATTAAGCAAATGAACTCAGACACTCAAGAGCACCTGCTAAAAGGTTCTATGTACACGAAGTTCAAGGCTAGCTAAGCCTAATAAAAGGGGTTAGAAGTCAGGAAAATACATCCTGGGGGGGATACGTAGAAACTAGAAGAGAGCACAAAATAGCTTCTTGGGTTCTAGGACTGTTACACAGATATGCTTACTTTGTGAAATTTAACAGTTCTTTTAATTATTGTAAATGTATGATACAAATCAGTGTGCTTTACATTAAAAAGGCAAAAATATATAAAAATAATTGTTGAAATATGATAAAATCTGAAACTTCCAAGCTGGGTGAAGAATAAAGGGGCTTAGAAAACTTTAATCAGTTCAATATAAATCAGATAAATAAGCAAAGCAAATAAAATATTTTGTAAAAGATAATAATTTATTCAATTATCTAGAAAATATTTACAGAACACTTCTTATATTTCTGGCACTGTTCTAAACTCTGAGATTATGGAATTTAATAAAACAGACAAAACTCCCTGCTGTAGTGTAGTTTACATCCTAGTGAAGGGAAGACAAAGTAAGTAAATGAAAGCTATAGTAAATTAGATAGAGAAATTGCTGTGGAGAAAAATACCAGAGGACGGGGATAGAAATTGCCAGCAGGAAGGAAAATCTATTATACAGTGGCCGGGGAAGAGTTCGTTGAGAAGGTGGCGTTATAAAAAGACTTGAAGGGGTGAATTTTTTAATCCCCTCCAAAGAATACCTGGTAGAATAAACAGCAAACATTCTGAATTGGTACATGGCGAGCTGGGAAAGTCCAAAAGACAGGAGGGAAGTCTGTGTGGCTCAGCAGAGTGAGGAAGGAGAAAGTGAGGGAGAATGAGAATGAAAACCAAATCATGCAGGCCTTTGTGAAGGGAGTTGCTGAGAGAATTCATGAGGGCAATAGATGGAAGATGCCTCTAAAGCTTTTTGCTTAAGGAAATGAGAAGCGGAGTTACCATAAACTAAGATGAGAACTTATGTGGGAAAAGTTAATATGGAAGTAATAACAACAAATCTAAATACATTAAACTCACTTGTTAAAAGAAAGAGTTGATGGATTTTAGTCATTGAATACACAGCAATGCAATATTATATGAATGTGTATATATTTATTTTCCTTTCTTTTGTTTTTCTTTTCTTTTTTTGTTTGTCTGTTTTGTTTTGTTTTTCTGAGACAGGATCTCACTCTATCCCCAGGCTAGATGGAGCGCAGTGGTGCAATCACGACCCACTCACTATAGCCTTTACCTCCCAGGCTCAAGTGATCCACCCGCCACAGCCTTCCCAAGCAGCTGGGACCACAGGTGCTTGCCATCATGCCCAGCAAATATTTAAATATTTTTTGTATAGATGGGGTCTTGTCATGTTGCCTACGCTGGTCTCAAAGCCCTGGGCTCAAGCAGTGCACCTGCCTCAGCCTCACAAGAGGCTGGGATTACAAGCATAAGTCACCACACCCAGCTTGCATGTGTATACATGTCTTCAGTGAGATCATGTATAAGTACATCTTTTCTTTAAATATCAAGTGTCCTGCAATTTTCTAGGAAGGTCTCTTGAGGTAAAGAGGTACTTTATGACACTTTAATATGTGCAAAAATGTAATATGTCAAGAAACAAGAATCTAAAGAAAATTTTAGGGGCAAACAATTTTCTGCTCACATTATATGATTTTTATAAGCTTAAAAGTCACATGTACATAAATTCAAACTTATTAAGTCCACAGTAAATGTTCAATAACGGTATTATTATTATTATTACTTGTAGGTATAGATGCTTTAGAAATCCATTCCTTGTCAAATGTAGACATGGCAAGCATCATCTCCCAACCTGTTAGTTTTGTGGATGGTAACATGTTTTGAACTGAAATATTTAATTTTGATTAATTTAATGAATCTATTATTCTTTCTGCAATATATGTATTGAATGTGTTGTTTGAGTACATCCTTCACTACTAGGCCATAAAGATACTCTCCTACATTGCCCTCTATAACCTTTAGAGTTTTACCTTTCACATTTATGCATTTTCTTCTGAATGACCCCTTGTTTATGACTTTAAAAAATTCCCAGTATTTGTCAATTTATATCTTCACGGATTAGTCAACTGCATGTTATTAAAGGATAAAAGAAAAAAAATGGAAATTAATAGGAACAGCACAATTAGTTCTCAAAACTTCAATGAGATAATTTTTTTAAATTACTCTACGTCTCTGAAGACCAGTTTGAGCTTCGGTTATGCTGAAACTACTAACCAGCATTATCATTTTCCTGGTTTTGATCATTGATGCTGGGTGAATTATCCCCATGAGGAATAATTTTTCCTTTGGCATATTTTGGGATCCTGGATTGCACATTTTAACTACTTTTTCTCTATTGCCTCAAATGCAAATCAGATCTCCTTCTAATAGTCCTCTGAACCAAAGGAAACTATGTCCTAACATAAAATTGAGCTTTGTTTGCTATTGCCGTCATTGGATCAGTCCATCAGACCAGCTGGACTCTGGAGCTGTCTCAAAGAGCACAGGATTCCCAACTGTGCCTATACTGCTGCATTTTGCTGGGACTGTTGAGTGTCCTCCATTCCCGAACCCATTGTTCCAATGACAGGAAAAACAGACATAACTCACTTTGTCATAATTCCGAGATAAATAGTAAGATGGGAAGGCCATAAATAATTCAGCTCAGCAAGATTCCACTGAGTGCCTCTTCCCAAATTGTACTATCTCTTAGAATTCTTATATTCTAGGTCTAGTTTACCACTTATAATTAGGAATTTCCAAACATTAAGAATAATCATCAACAGATGCATCAGAAATTCGACACCCTAAGCTCCAGAAGAGAAATTCTATGTCTTATCTTCCTTAATATACTTTTCAATGTGATGATCTCATAAACTTCCAAGATGGCTCAGGGTAAGAAGTCAGTATAAAACTAAAATACTGTGTTAAAATTATTGTATTTGTGTGTGTTTGTGTGTGTGTGTGTGTGTGTGTGTGCATTTGTTGGTATCCAAATGTAATAAAATATGTGTCAATGGATATATGCTTGTATGTGTATGTATAAAGTATGTGACTATATAATACACATACATAATTGTATATTATACATATATATATACACACAGAGACACACACACACATATCCACACACACATATACCACTCTATCCCTAGCACCTAAGATAATCTGAAAAGCAGTAGAAATTGAATAAATATTTAATGAGTGAATGAACAAATGAATGAAAGAGACATGAAGCTGAATGCCTTTAAAGGATCTCTACAAGTCAAGAAGTGATAAAAGTACGTAAGAAACAACTGTAAAGTTTACTTCAGCAGGTTGTAGAGCTCTATATTCCTAACTCAAACCCTGACTCAGCTGAGAAGATGTTGTAAATAAATCAACTTAGACGTTTTCTTTTTTTTCCCACCACTTAGGGAACACAGTGGTAAACAAAAACATTTATCAAATAGAGAGTCATAAATATCTAGGTGGCTAGATTTTGCATTAATGACTTGATCCAACCTTATCTTTATAATGCCTGAGTAAGTTCAATAGAAGGGTAGAATCTATAAAAAGGCAAAAAATAGGCAAAAATGTATTGCAAATATAGATGAACAGTGTGTCCTTTTATATTTCTTACCAAGGCTACATGAAATACAATAATACACAGGAAATACACATCTCTCAAGTATTCCAAAGGATAATACATTACTATCACTTCCAATTCATTGTTCCAACAAGGAATTACAGTGGTATACCTGGCTTCCTCTATGATGTTAATTACTTAATACTTTTTTTCTGTGAAATATTGTTTCTTTGTAGATTACTTTTGATTATACATAAATTGAAATTTGGGATTATTAAGGTGGACATAGGCATTAATGTGGTATTTAAGAAATGTAAATAATTATTCATTCTTTTCTATCCCTATCATGAGATGGTGATTATCAACTCAAAGCTTATCTCAATTAATTAAATTTATTAATACTCCTGGCTTAAACTACTTTTCCAGGTGGAATTTCAGAAGACTATAAAATCTGAAATCTCAGAATACTCTAAAATAAAGTATTAAAGTTAGTAATGAGATAGAATTTCAAATTTATGAAAAGGCAAGAAAATGTGTGTGTGTATGTGTGCCTGTGTGTGTGTGTGTGCGCATGTGTGGGTGTATAAGAAAATGAAAAAAAAACTGAGTACAAATATAATTTCTGAAAAGAAATATAGAAGAGTGATTACTTCTAGGTCTTGAAATTGTACCTAAAAAGTATAAATCACATAAGCTTTCTTTTAATTTTCTGGGGTTCTTTTTCTATTTTTTATAATAAATATTTACCATGGAATTAAGATAATATTTCTAAAATAATTTATGCAATCTTTACTTCTGATATCTTTTGACACTCTCAACTATCTTATTAAAAAAAGCACTTTGTTGATTTTGGTTTTTTGTTCTGTGATCACTTAAACGTGAAATGACCCAAAGACAAAACATGGTGATAGAACATAATCAAGAAGAAAATAAAATGAAAAATAACCTGTAATATAATGACAATAGATCCAATGTTTCTATTATTGGAATACCAGAAAAAAAGAAGAGATTGGGGCTAAAAGAGTGTTGGAAGAAATAATGACTGAAAACTTTCCAAATTTGGTGACCAACAAACCTAGAGACCCAAGAAATAGTATGAACTCAATCTGAATAAATCTAAAGAAATTTATGCCAAGACATATTGTAATCAAACTTTAAAAAATTAAAGACAAAGAAAGGGTCTCAAAAGCAGCCTGAGAGAAATTACACATTACTTTTAAGGGGACACTAAATTAAATAGACTATAGATTTCTCATCTGAAACCATGAAGGCCAAAAGAAGTGGCACAATATTTTTGAAGTGTAGAAAGAAAAGAATTGTCGACAGTGAAACCTATATCTGTTGAACCTTACCAAATCTGAAATATTAAGATAATTTTCAGCTGACAGATCTATCTTTAAAGACTGGTTGTTAGGGAAAGGTATTCAAGCAGAAAGAATTTTTTTTAAAGGAATCTTGGAATGTCAGAAAGGATGAAGGAACAAAACAGAAAGAGAATTATGAGTCCATATAATATACCATTTATTTTCTTATGAGTTTTGTAAATCATATTTTAGATTCAAAAAATTATAATGCCATCTGATATCTAAGACAATGATATTTAAAAATGAGGAAAGCAAAGGAGATGAACAAAACTGCAATAGAATCGAACTTTATGAGACACAGTTAAAGCAGTGTGAGGGGAAATTTTATGGCACTAAGTCCTTACATTGGAAATGAGTCAGAATCAAAGTTTCAAATCAACAACCTAAGTTCCAACCTCAGGAAATTAGGAAAAGTGGATTAAAGAAATCTAAAGCAAGGAGAAGAAAGGGTATAATGAAGATAAGAGCAGCAGAAATCAACAGAATAGAAAATAAGAAATCAATAAAGAATATCCATGAAACAAAAAGCAGGTTTTTCAAAAACATAATAAAATTGAGAAACTTCTAGTATGACTTATTAAAATTAAAAAAGACCAGGCACAAATCACCAACATCAGAAATAAAATGAGGAATATCATCACAGAGCATGCAGACATTAAACAGATAATAATGGAATGCTACAAATAGCTTTGTACTCATGTATTTGACAACTTAGGAGAAATGGGAGACAATTTCTCAAAATCACAAACTACCAAAACTCAATCAAGATAAAATAAACAATTTGAATATCTCCATAACTTTTTCTCAAATTGAATTTTTAATTTAAAAGCTTCTCCCAAAAGAAATATTCAAGAACAATTTGTGTCACTGGAGAATTCTACCAAATATTTAAAGAATCAACACAAATTTTACATAATATCTTCCAGAAAAAAAAGAAGAGAGCATTTTCCAGCTTATTGTATAAGACCAATATTGCCCCATATTACCCTTATGCCAAATCAGACAACGGCATGTCAAAAACCAGAAATCAAAACAAAAAAACAAAACAACAGCAACAACAACAAAAACCATGCAGACCAATATCCAATACCTCCAGTGAACTTAGGTTCTAAAATGTTCAACAATACATAAGAAAACTAAATCCAACAATATGTAAAATGAATTACACAGGTTGACCAAATAGGATTTATTCCAGGAAGGTAGACTATTCAATACTCAAAAATTACTCAGTTAAATCTACTATATCAACGAGCTGAAGAAGAAAACATATTTTCATATCAATTGACTCAAAAAAGTATTTGGCAAAATTCAATACCTGTTCATGATAACAACTCGCAGAAAAACAGGACTAAATGGAACGCTACTCAACTTGCTAAGTGGCATTCACAAAAAACCTATACCTAATATTATGCTTAATTGTGAACGACTGCATGTTTCTACCCTAAGATTGAGGGAAAGATGTCTGCTGTAATCATTATTATTCAACATAATACTGGAAGTTACAGCAAGAGAAACTGACAAGAAAAATAAAGCATATATATTGTAAACAAAAAATAAATCTATATTTACGAAAGACATGAAAATCCCAAGTAATCTACAAAACAAGGTAAAATAACAACAACAAAAACTCTTACAAAACTAAGTAAGTTCAACAAGGTCACAAGACAAAGATTAATGCATAAAACTTAATCTCATTTCTATATGCCAACAATGACATACAGAAAACAAAATTGAAATATAATATCAATTGCATTACTTCCAAAAAAATAAAAGACTTAGTTATAAGCTCAGAAAACATGTATTGGATCTGTATGCTAAAAATTACAAAATGCTAATGAAAGAAATTGAAGAAGACCTAAATAAATGAAGAGACATACTATGTTTATGGATTGGTAGACTCAACATAATAATGATGTTAATTTGCCCCAGATTGATCTATCAATTTAATCCAATTTTGATCAAAATCCCACCAAGGATTTGTACACATAAACAAGCTTATTCTAAAATTCCTATGAAAAGTCATGGGCCCTAGAATAGCTAAAACCATCTAGACAGAGAATACAGTTTAAGGCTTATTATATAGTCACAGTAATCAAAACAGTGTAATATTAGCCAAAGGATAGGCACATAGGTCAATGGTGTAGAAAAGAGGATGAGAAACAGACATCCCCCCAAAAATGCTTGGCCAATTTTTTATAAAGTGCAAAAATCAATACAATGGGAAAAAGTTAGCCACTTTAGCAAATGGTGGTAGAGTAGTAAGACAAACATAAGCAAAAAAAAAAGAAAAAAAAAAAACCAAAAAAATAAAAACCTTTGACTTCGATGTCACAATTTATTAAAAAATAAACTCAAAATGGTTTATAGACTTAAATGCAAAACAAAGTCTGTATACTTTTAGAAATAAAAACACAGGAGCAAACTTTGGGATCTGGAGTTAGGTAGAGAGTTATTGGACTTGACATTAAAATCATGATCCACAGATGGAAAACTTGACACATCTGATATTGTCAAAATTTAAAACATTTGCTTGTGAAAGTCCATGTGAGAAAAATGAAAATACAAGCTACAAGATAGAAATAAATATTTGTAATCCACATAGCTGACAAACGACTAATATCTAGAATATATAAAGAACTCTGCAAACTCGACAATACAAAAAACGTCTAATTAGAAAACAGACCAAAAAAAAAATTAGAGACCAAAGAGGATATACAAATGGCAAAAAAGCAGGCACATGGAAATACGTTAAACATTTATTAGTCATTAGAGAAATACAAATGAAAACCATAATGAGATGTCACCACACATCAATAAGCATTATTAAAATGAAAATTACAACACCAAATGGTGATGAGGAAGTGGTGAAACTGGATCATTCACACACGGTTTTAGGACTGTGAAATGGTACAGACACTCTGGAAAGCAGTTTGACAGTTTCTTAAATATTTAATCATGCAACTACCATATGACCAGAATTGTACTCCTGCTCATTTATCCTAGAGAAATGAAAACTTATGTTCCCACATAAATTTGTGCATGAATGTTCATAGAAGTTTTACTGTAACAGCTAAAAACTGGTATCAACCCAGATGTCCTTCAAGAGTTGAATGGTTAGGCTGGGCACTGTGGCTCATGCCTGTAATCCCAGCTACTCTGGAGGAAGAGGCTAGAGAATCGCTTAAACCCAGTAGGCAGAGGTTGCTGCGAGCAGAGATTGTGCTGCTGCACTCCAGCCTGGACAACAGAGCAAGACTCAGTCTCAAAAACAAAAACAAGCTAACAAAAAAATAGTTGAACGGTTAAACAAAATTGTGGTTTACAAGTATATTTATACACAATGTAATACTACTCACCAACAAAAGAAAATACACTATCAATATACAAAACTACTTGGATGAATCTTTAGGAAATCACGCTGAGCAAAAACAAAAACAAAATAAATGGTTATATACTACATGATTCCACTTATATTTAATTTTCAAAATGACAAAATTTTAGAAAAGAACAGATTAGTGGCAGTCAGGGTTTAGAAAGGGAGGTGGAGAAATTGGGGAAGAAGGGCAATGGGTATGGCTAAAAAAGAACAGGAGGGATACTTATGGCACTGGAATCCCTCAGTATTTTAACCTGGGTGATGATACATGAACTTATATAGGTGATAAAATGTGTAGAACTTCACACACACATAAAAGAGTAAAAGTAGGTAAGCTGAATAAGATCGATGGATTGGTTGATGTCAATATCCTGGTTGTGATACTATAGCTTTAAAAAGTTACCATTGGGGAAATTAGGTAAAGTATACAAGGCTTCTCTTTACATTACTAACTCTTAAAACATCATGTGAATCTATAATTATCTTTTTTTTTTTAATGGAGAGAACATCCTCAAGGATTTTCCTTCATGAAAATGCTCGCTAAAACAAAAATCCACACTTTATGCCATGATCAGACACACTTAGGACAGACTCTTTGGACTTACACCAACTAGCAGTGTGATCTTTGGCTTCTCATTTAATGTCTCTGAGATTCTGATTATTCTTTAATCCATAAAAATGTCAGGCTTTCAGTGCCTCCAGACTCTAAAGATCAAGCCCAAACAATTTTAGAGGGCTTTGAAGCTTCTGGGAGAAGTAAGCTGAGGGAATTTTGAGAGGGCATTGAAGGAAGGGTTCCTTATCTGACTGTGTCCCATTTATAGCACTTTATTTTATGTAAGCGTTTATTTTCACATACATAATCCAATGATAGTCTTAAAATATGTCCACAAATTCTTTGACATTCTTCCCTTCAAAAGGTGGAGTCGAACTCTCTCCTCTTGAGGATTAGGTAAAAGCAAGGTATGTGACTTACAAGGGTAGGTAATAAAATAAATTCTTGCTTCTGTCTCTTGGATCACTCCCTCTGGGGAGACCAGCTGACATGTCATGAGGATGCTCAAGCAGCCATGTGGAGAAAGCCACATGTCAAGGTTCTGAAAATTCCCGCCAACAGTCAACACAGAACCGAACATGTGACTAGGACAGCCATGGGAGTGAATTCTCAAGTCCCAAACCTTCAAATGACTGCATCCCCAGCTGACGACCAGATGTCAACCTCATAGAAAAATCTGAGTCAGGCCGGGCGCGGTGGCTCACGCCTGTATATCCCAGCACTTTGGGAGGCCGAGGCGGGTGGATCGCAAGGTCAATAGGTTGAGACCATCCTGACCAACATGGTGAAAACTCATCTCTACTAAAAATACAAAAATTAGCCAGGCGTATGGCACGTGCCTGTGGTCCCAGCTACTCGGGAGGCTGAGGCAGAAGAATCACTTGAACCCATGAGGCGGAGGTTGCAGTGAGCCGAGACTGTGCCACTGTGCTCCAGCCTGGTGATACAGCAAGACTCCGCCTCAAAAAAAGAAAAGAAAAGAAAAGAAAACTCCGAGTC